>PISW01017524.1:0-10196 GCA_004023785.1 Mungos mungo
AGCAATAGGTCTAGGATAAGTTGATTTTGATGTGAAAAAAGAAAAGTAATAAATATTTGTATAAATCCATAGGGCTCCTGGCTGGCTCAGTCAGTAGAGCATGTGACTCTTAATCTCGAGGTTATAAGTTTGAGCCCCATGTTAAGTGTAGAGATTACTTAAAATAGGATCTTAAAAAAATCCAAATCCTCTGATCTTATTTCCTTCAATAGTTATTAATAGTTATGGAGGATTAAGACATCAATTTCACTGAGAAGTTGCTTGGTGATAGGAACCTGGAGACCAATGTCTCAGGAACTCATTTTCTTTCACCTTGGCAAATCCTAATAGAGGATCTTAGGAACATGGTGAAAACATTGTTTTAATACATTTTATAAATACCATGTGTGTAACTAGAATCTTCTAGGTCTTTGTTACAATCATTCTTTTTAGCACCAGAAAATGATAAGATAAATAGACATCAGTCTCCAATGTCAGATTCTCTTGAAACAATCCCAAGCTATTAAATGAAAAAGTAATTAAATTGTACTTGAAGCACACTTTAAATAGCCTAACAAATCTTTGTCCAGTCAAGCATCCCTAGAGGAGATGCTGTACTTCTGCATCAATCTTAAAGGTACTCCAGCTGTATGTATAATCTGAATTTATGCTGCAAATTACCAAATCCACATTCTACTTTCTGCTGTTCAATCTATTCTCTTCAGTTTGTATGCAGATTCTGCCAAGCAGGTGGTCTGTAGCTTGCAACTGACAACACTTACCAGCTGTTAAATTTACACATTGCTCTAATTTAAGTGTTTAATTGCTCTCAGTGCACTCAATTTACAGCTCATAAACCCCTCCCAAATGGTCCCCAAACCTCTCTGCCTATGATGTATTCAAAGTTAAATGAACCACAGTGTTCCTTGGTGGAAACATGAAATATCTGATTAATCTTATACTCTTTAAATGTTTATAATTATTTGTCACAAAAAAATCTGTGTGTTTTCTGTAAGTTAGTTTTGGAGAGAAGTAAAAGGTTAGGTTCAGCAACTGCCAGTACATCTACTAGTCCCTTAACATCTTTGCTCTTTGAAACCAGAACATAAGGATGGTACCTGCCCTTATCTTTATATAGCATCTAGGATGACCAGGGAGCATCATAGAAATATTAAACACTTCATAGATGATAACTACATCATTACAAACTATTTCAATGTTGATGGCACCCAACAAAGGTAAAGAATACAGGTGCTGTGTCACAGTCTGGTAGGAGCATCTGTGAAGGCTCATCTATGATCTACCTGCCCCCTTTCCTGGAAACTGAATGCTGACCTTCAGAGAGCTCATCTTATTTATTTAACTCTAACATTTTATGAATGAGGATACAGAGCCCAGAATGTTCAAGTGGTTTGCCCAGCCAGTGAGTGATGAAGAGCAGGGCTGGAATCTCAGGTCTTTGCTGTCTCGGGCAGTATTTGACCACTTGAGCACCCAGCCTCTTTTGTCCCCCAATTTTTTTACCATTAACTGCAGCAAGGAGAGAGGGCAGAATGTAAGTAAGCCTTTTAAAAACCTTGCGTAAGATACAGAAATGGAATTTTTCTTTTTTTTAATTAAAAAATGTTTTTAGTATTTATTTTTGAAAGAGACACAGCGTGAGTGGGGGAGGGGCAGAGAGACACAGAATCTGAAGCAGGCTCCAGACTCCAAGCTGTCAGTACAGAGCCCGATGAGGGGTTCCAACTCACAAACCTTGAGATCATGACCTGAACTAAAGTCTGTTGCTTAAATGACTGAGCCACCCAGGTGTCCCTGGAAATGAATTTTTTTCAACCAACAATACCCAGGTACTTTCTTTCTGCTTTAAGCCAAAACACATTTGAAAATAGATATTTATAGGGACACTTGGGTGGCTCAGTTGGTTAAGCATCCGACTCTGGCTTAGGTCATGATTTCACAGTCTGTGGGTTCTGGTCCAACGTTGGGCTCTGTGCTGACAGCTCAGAGCCTGAAACCTGCTTCAGATTCTCTGTCTCCCTCTCTCTCTGGCTCTCCCCTGCTCGTACTCTGTCTCTCTCTCAAAAATAAAAAATAGGGGCGCCTGGGTGGCTCAGTCGGTTAAGTGCCTGACTTCTTCACCAGGCCCAGGTCATGATCTCACGGTTTGTGAGTTCAAGCCCTGCATCAGGCTCTCTGCTGTCAATGCAGGGCCTGCTTCAGATCCTGTGTCTCCCTTACTCTACTCCTTCTCCAGCTTCTCTGTCTCTCAGAAAGAAATAAACATTTAAAAAAGTTAAAAAAAAATAGTGATTTATACTAGACTAAATTATGGAATGCTTTCTGTCTTAACTTAAAAGGATTCACAGGGCTCCTATGTGGCTCTGTCAGTTAAGGCTCCAACTTCAGCCCAGGTCATGATATCTAGGTTCTATGGATTCAAGCCCCATGTAGGGCCCTGTGCCGACAGTTCAGAGCCTGGAGCCTGCTTCAGATTCTGTGCCTTCCTCTTTCTTTGCCCCTCCCCTGCCTGCACTCTGTCTCTCTCTGTCTCTCAAAAGTAAATAAACATTAAAAAAAGAATTCACTATTGGACTGCCTTAAAATCTGGGTTTCATACTGAATTTTAAAGCGGTTTATGCTGGCCCCAAGAACACATCTATTATGTAAAATAAGGTATTTATTCATTCAAACCAATTAGCAAGTGGTGTTTATAAAGTACCTAACTGTGCCAGGAGCTATGTGATTTTTTAGAATAATAAGTACAATATAAGCAGTCTTCCCTACTAACAAGAAGCTTGCATCTTAGTTGTGGGCACAAGGCAAGCAAATGAAACAACCTGAAAATGAAATAGTAATTAATGAAGCTAAAATGTACACTATGGAAAGTTTGCAGGATATGGATAATTAAAATGGCAAGTGAAGGGGTGCCTGGGTGGCTCAGTCGGTTAGGCGTCCGACTTCAGCTAAGGTCATGACATGATCTCACAGTTTGTGGGTTCTAGCCCCATGTTGGGCTCTGTGCTGACAGCTCAGAGCCTGGAGCCTGGAGCCTGCTTTGGATTCTGTGTCTCCCTTTCTCTCTGCTTCTCCCCTGCTCATACTCTCTCTCCTCTTCAAAAATAAACATTCAAAAAAATATAAAAGGCAAGTGAAAAACTTTATGACATTCAAACATCTTTGCACTAATTTTATTTGTATACTTTTTGCTTATTGATAGGCTACCAATCCAAATGAGAAACTAGGCTAGTCATTTGGCAAGTTTGTAAGAGTTTTGACGCCTCCTAGTGGTCAGTCTTAATAGTATGGAAAGTCTAAATTTACTGTTCTGCAACAACTTTTGATGGAGAAATTTTTAATTTAAAACTACTTTTCAAAGTTTTCTTTGAATAACAGGGGCCACATAGTATAGTGGTTAACACATAATTTCTGGATCTACACTGCCACAATTCAAACACCAACTTTGACACTTACTTGAGCCTGGGCAGGCAAATGACCCTTAATCTTTCCAGGTCTCAGTTTCCTGTCTGTAAAATGGGAATAATAATAGTACTCTATTAATGACATTGTTATAATTAACCTAACTAATATTTGTAAAGTACTTAGAATAGTGCCTATCACACAATAAGCATAATATAAATGTTTGCTAAATAAATTAAAACAAATCACAGTAATCACAATAAAGATCATCCTTATATTTAAGTTTACAATAATTTATATTTTTACTAACTTGGAAAAATTATTTAAATTCTCTGGGCTTAAGTGTCTTTAATAATAAATAATTATATGCCAGGAAAATTTTAAAATAGACTATGTACATATGTATTTAAGACTTTTAGAGAAGTTTTATCAACATGCCCCACAAGAGACAACATTTGTTACATCTGATAAATCTATTGACACGACATTATCATCCAAAGTCCATAGTTCACATTATGATTCACTCTTGATGTTGTACATTTCGTGGGTTTGGACAAATGTTTTCCAGAAGGTCAGATAGTTGAAATCAGAGTATGTAGCTTTTTCAGATGCTCTTCTTTCACTAGTAATGTGCATTTAAAGTTCTTCCATGTCGGGGTGCCTGGGTGGCTCAGTCGGTTAAGCGTCCAGCTTCGGCTCAGGTCAGATCTCACGGTTCGTGGGTTCCAGCCCCGTGTCGGGCTCTGTGCTGACTGCTAGCTCAGAGCCTGGAGCCTGTTTCAGATTCTGTATCTCCCTCTCTCTCTCTGACCCTCCCCTGCTCGCACTGTCTCTCTCTGTCTCTCAAAAATAAATAAAAAGCATTAAAAAAATTTTTAAAAAAAGATTAAAAAAAAATAAAGTTCTTCCATGTCTTTTCATAGCTCATTTCTCTTTAGTGCTGAATAATATCCCATTGTTTAAATGTACCACAGTTAATTTATACATTCATCTACTGAAGGACATCTTGGTTGCTTCCAAGTTTGGCAATTGTGAATAAAGCTGTTGTAAATATACATGTTCATATTTTTGTGTGGACATATATTGTTAACTCCTTTGGGTAAATACTAAGGACCATGACTGCTAGATCATATAAAAGTATGTTAAGAGCATAACAGTATATGCCAAACTGTCTTCCAAAGTGGCTGTACCATTTTGCATTCCCATTAGCAATGAATGAGAGTTCCTGTTGCTCCAATCCTTGCCAGAATTTGGTGTCGTCAGTGTTTGAATTTTGGCCATCATGATAGGTATGTATCTCATTGTTGATATTTTCGTATCACTGGTAACATACAATGTACAGCATCTTTTAATGTTTATTTGCCATCTGCATATCTTATTTGGTCAGGTGTGACTATGTTTTTAAATTAAATAAAATTTTAGAGAGAAAGTGTGAGTGGGGAAGTGGGGCAGAAGGAGAGAGAGAGAAAGAGAATCTTTTTTTTTAATTTTAAATTTATTTTTGAGGGAGAGAGAGAATGCAAGCAGAGGAGGAATAGACAGGGTGGTGTGGGGGACCAGCCCACGCACCAGAGTCTAAGAGTCCCTGAGTAGGGGGTTGGGGTTGGTGAAGTATCTACAAGAAAGAACACAGACAACGTGAATGGTGGAAGAGACCACACTTTACTGTGAAACTTGGTGTCTTATATACCATAGGTGATTACATTTTTCTTTTAATGATTACATTGTTTGTAACTTCTTAGGAATCACATGTTTTAGAAAAGATTATTGTTTTCACAGAAGAGAGAACAGAAAATCAAAGACAGGAATGAGGTACAATACAGAAGATCAAAAAACATAATTCATCACTCAAAATACATCAGCGGGGGTCTTATTTTGTGTGTATAGTGTAATATTAACCGAAGCTTAAGAGAAGACTATTCGTCTTTAAAGGTAAACAAGAGTGACTTACGGGTAAAGTGCCCCTGACCAGGAAGGGAGTTTCAATCAGAAAGTCTGCCCATTAGTGAAACCACAATTACCAAGAAGCATGAATAATAGGAGAACTAACCCCAGTCTCTGATCCATTTAGGTCAAGCAGTCAAGCGCACACATTTTCAAGTAGGTGGAAGCAGGGTCCCAAAGGCCACACAGCACTGTAGCCCAGTCTCCCAGGACCTATGTTTTTTTTGTCCTGATCCTCAAATGGGGGAGGGCCAACCGTTATCCAGGGTAGCGCCTTCCTAGACAAAGCTAGGGACTTTGTGATTACATACGCTCCCCCCAGAGGCTTTGCCATCACAGTGGAATCTCCTCCGCAGGCTTTTTGGCTGGATGGGCCCCAACAGGGAGGCACAGAATCCGAAGCAGGCTCCAGGCTCTGAGCTGCTAGCACAGCGCTCGAACCCAAAAACAATGAGATCATGACCTGAGCTAGAGTCGGATGCTTAACCAACTGAGCCACCCAGGTGCCCTCAAAAAGAGAAAGAATCTTAAGCAGGCTCCACGCTCAGCATGGAGCCTGACACAGGATTCAATCCCAGAACCCTGGGATTACGACCTGAGCTGAAATCAAAAGTTGGACACTCAATCGACTGAGTCACCCAGGTGCCCTAGGGTGTGACTTTAATTTTTAGGACGGTTTTAGATTTACAGAAAAATTGACAACATAACCCATAGAATTGCCATATACCTTACACCCAGTTTCTCCTATTATTACCATATTATATCTGTATTGTACATTTGTTACAATCTATGAACAAACATTGATACATTATTATTGACTAAAGTTAATAGTTTATTCATATTTCCTTAGTTCTGACCTAACATCCTTTTACTGCACTAGGATCTCATTCAGGGTACCACACTGCATTTATGTTTACAGGTCTCCTTAGGCTCCTTTTGACTATGACAATTTTTCAGACTTCCCTTGTTTTTGATGCCCTTGACAATTTTGAGGAGGACTGGTCAAGTATTTTGTAGAATGTGCTTCAATTGGAACTTGAGGTTTTTCTCATGATTATATTGGAGTTACGGGATTTGGGGAGGAAAATCACAAAGTGCCATTTTAATTACATCATATCAAGGGTGTATACTATCATCATGATTTATGACTGTTGGTATTCACATTGGTCAGCTGGCTGATGTATTTTTTGTCAGATTTCTCCACTCTATGGCCATTCCGTTCTCCTCCCTTTCCATAATCTTTGAAGGGAAGTCATTATGTGCAGCCCTCATTTAGGGAGAAGGCATTTATGCTCCCTCTCCTTGAGGGCGGTCTATGTAAATTATTTGAAATTCTTCTGCATGGACAATTTATCTCTTTTCCTTCATTTATTACTTCATCTAATTATTTATATTAGTGTTACTCATACATACTTTTATTATTTGGATTATTATCTAATATTACTTTCATCTATCTATTTATTTGCCAAAATTTTTCCACCTTTGGCTACTGGAAATTCTTTCAGTTGGCTCCTCTACCCCTTTTTATTTATTTATTTATTTATTTAATGTTTTATTTATTTTTGATACAGAGAGAGACTGAGCATGACAGCGGGAGGGGCAGAGAGAGAAGGAGACAGAGAACTGGAAGCAGGCTCCAGGCTCTGAGCTAGCTGTCAGCACAGAGCCTGACACGGGGCTCGAACCCACGAACGTGAGATCTGACCTGAGCTGAAGTTGGAGGCTTAACCGACTGAGCCACCCAGGCGCCCCTCCTCTACCCCTTTTTAAAATCATATCCTTACTCTTTGGCACTACAGCATGCTCCAGGCTCACCCTGTGTATTTCCTGCCCCAGTCCTCACAACAGTCATTTCTTCAAAGAGCCCTAGTTCTTTTCACTGGAAAATGATATTAGAAACCAAGATCTGGGTGTTAGGTGTGTTCACGCTAGGGGTGTCATTTCTTTTAGGACTTCTCAGTTAACAGACCAAAGAAATATATGTTTGTATGGTTATCAATATATATATATATACACACACATATAATACGCATATAATATATGCATCTGTATTAGCTAAACCTGAGTTCCTACTGATGTCTTCAACTCTAATCCATTACCACATGGATTTATTCTAGCCTCCTGCTCGTGCTCATTTAGTTCTCACTCCAACAAGATATTTGGCTACCACTACCTGCCATCCCTTTACTCAACTGCCTAGTTCCAGTATACACATATAGCCGTATTGTTACCCCATGTTACCAACTAAAACAACTTTATCAAAGAGATAGTGTTCTTTTATGTAATTTCTGTTGCCTTCAGTCCTATAGATTCCATTCGCTTCCCATTTGACTTAGGGTCAGCACCACTTCCCCCTGTCTCCTTCAGTGAGGTTGTTTCAGAACATTGTTAGTAGTTAGAAATACCTGGTCTGCTTTTCCTCCTGGAGTTCTATGACCTCCTAATAATTTTATATTCATTCTCCTACATTAAGCTTCACTCTTTGTGTCATATAGTTCTACAGGTTTTGATGAATGCATAATATGCATCTACCATTAAAGTATCCTACACAAGAGTTTCACTTCTATATATGTCACCTGGGCTTCAGCTCCCTGCCCCTCCACCCCAAAGCCCTGACAACCACTGCTTTTGTCTCTATAGTTTTGGCTTCTCCAGAATGTCCTATAATTGGAGTCATGCAGTGTATAGCCATTTTAGACTGCCTATTTCCTTTAGCAATATGCATTTAAGATTCCTCCTTGTTGGGGTGCCTGGGTGGCTCAGTCAGTTGAGTATCCAACTTCATCTCAGGTCATGATCTCATGAGTTCAAGCCCCGCATGGGGCTCTGTGCTGACAGCTCAGAGCCTGAAACCTGCTTTGGATTCTGTGTCTCCCTCTGCCCCTCTCTTGGTCATCCTCTCTCTCTCTCTCTCTCTCTCTCTCTCTCTCTCTCTGTCTGACTCACACACACACACACACACACACAAATAAATATTTGTCTTTGTGGCTTGGTAACTTATTTCTTTTTATCTCTGAGTAATATTCTATTATAGATGTACAATTTATCCAGTCAGGCAGCATTTTAATAATTGAAAATGAAGAGATAAAGAAAAGAATCATTTATACCCCAGAGAAGCTCATGTCTTTGGAGTTGGTGGCACATACAAATTACAGCATGGTAAGAGCTATGTTACATGTATAAGCAAAGTGCTATGGGCACCCATAGGAGACAGCAGATGTCTACTGGGAATGCAATGAGGTGTAAGTACAGTGAAAAATTGGCATTTGTCCTAGGTCCTGAAGAAAAGGTAGGCATTTGAGAGTAAGAAAGGAGAAGGAAAATGATTGGTGAAAAGAACCTGCCAACAAGTATTGCAAGAACATGAGAGAGATGGTCTTAGATGCTGGAAAACAAGTGCATTTTTTCTGATCTGTATGCATGACTTCAGAGTTGGATTTGCAGGTCAGGAGAAAGGGCTTTGTGGTGCTCTTTCTCTTGGATAATAGCAATAACAATGGCTCTGACTTAATGAGCACCTGCTATCATGTGCTAGGCACAGTAGTAGGCATGTTACACATACACTTTTCCCTCACAGTATTAGATTTGTGTGTGTGTAACACACATACATGCAAAGATATCGAAGGAAGCCTTCATTCTTTCTGTTGGAAGTTGATACTACTGATGGTGATTGCTATTAAGGTGTGTATGAGTGACTTTAGAGATACTGTCTTACATGTACAAGGAAAGACTGCCTTTTGAGGCCTCTTCTTCTCTAGGCCCCTTTAAGAAAGCCATCACATTACCAACTGCTGTGTTCTGTGGGGGTGCCGACCTCTTCTGTCTGATCCAGGGATCAGGCCTCCAGATCACCTCATCCTCTTCTTTACCTCTCAGATTTTATATTTACCTAATCAATCCCAGAAATGAGTGATAATAGGAACTGGGATCAGAACTGGAGGACACCAAGATTTTCTTTCAAGAAAGTAATAAAATAAGGTCAACTTTCTGTGGACTCTGCTCCATGAAGTTCTAAGAAAGCCAAGACGAATCTGTTGATCTGTGTTTGGGCTGCCTGCTTCTTACTCAGAGAGTTCAGAACTGAACTTTCCCCTTTCATGTTGACTCTACGACATGTGGCAAGACCTTGAGATTGGGCCAATGCTCCATGGAGGCCATCAGAACAGCACTGTTCTGGAATAGAGTTCTCTAGGGCAAAGAACTATAAAAATGTGAAACTGGAAGAGTATGAGCTGCCTCAGTTCCAGCTCTGTTTGATCATCATGACTTTCGATACTGGAAGATGACATGTTAATTTGTACCAGAAAACAAATTACCAGTTTGGGATAATCTCTGATGAAGACTTGGCAATCCTACTGATGCTGCTAATCTTTTATGTGGTTCAGCCAATGCAACCTGCTAGGGACAGTGTACTGAGTCACACATCACAGAGCTAAAAATAAAATGGCAGTTAATTTGACACCCACAACTAGATGACAAAAATGGAACCAACCAAGTGACTCATAATTAATACTACTTCCAACATTTTAAATACTGATGATTGAGTTTCTTGTATTCATTTTCCATGATGCAAACTTCTCCAAACACCAAACTTAAATTTGTTGTAGAATAAAATTTCAAGATCTAAGGAATTATAAAGTCACAACTGCACAAATATTGATATGTGTCCTTATCCACATTTGTTTAGTTAGTATTTGGTTTATAGTTCTTACAAATGTGTCTGTATTATGATCATACCTTTCTGTTTAGGTAAAAAGTTATTTTAGTCAAATTAAACTAGAGGTGGTTGTGTATGCAATCAATTCTGCTACTCAACTGAAATCCCAAAGGCAGGGATGTGTTCTTTTTTTTTT
>PISW01017525.1:0-10224 GCA_004023785.1 Mungos mungo
CTCCACAGCATAGCATTCTTAAACTCAAAAAAAGAAGGAAAGGAAAAGGGAAAAAGAAGCCAAGCCTAAAGAAGGTTATCTTCTGTGCATTGAAAAAAAAGCATCTTTTCTAAGGAAAGAGACCATAAAGACAGCCGGGGCAAATCAGAGCGCTGTCAGTGGAATGTGAGGTCCACAGTGGACCACAGGAAGCAACAGGTGTGAAAACTCACTCTGGCTTTGCTCCTTTTACAAACACAGCATGTCTGCACCCACTGATTTTCTTGGCATTTACGAAAAGGCCATTTCTGCCTGGGGTGTGTGCCACTACAAAGCTCTCAGTGGAGCTACAGACAAAATGACAGACTCCCCACCCTGGAGGCACTTTCACGGGAACATTCCAGGCAGCCACACATGCCACTCCGGGAGCTCAGAACACGTTTCCGCACATCACGCTGCTGGGCCATCTGTGGTTTCCGGTGTCTGGGCACGAAGGGACAGGAACTGGCTCTCTGGACCTCAACAGATGTGCCGAGGCGAGACTGTGGCCCCTGTCCATGTGCATCTGCCCAACACACATGCGTCTGAGCTCAGAGCCCCCGCCTCCCGTTTGGACAAGCCACAGACCGCCGCTCAAACACCCTCCTGACAAAGCTCATCTTTAGGGAGCATCTAGATCTAGTAGCATGGCCAGGGTCATAGAAACACCAAAGCCAAACATGTGTCGAGGTCTAGAAAGATGGAAGGAGGGGGGCGCCTGGGTGGCTCAGTCGGTTACATGTCTGACCTTGGCTCAGGTCATCATCCAGAGGTTTGTGGGCTCTGTGCTGAAAGCTCAGAGCCTGGAGCCTGCTTCGGATTCTGTGTCTTCCTCTCTCTCTGCCCCTCCCCTGCTCATGCTTTGTCTCCCTCTCTGAAGAATAAACATTAAAAGAAATTTTTTTAAAGGGAGAGTCCGTGGCTCTAACTCTGCCACAAATAAACCTTAAACCCAAAAGCTTGAGTGCTGTGGCCTTAGTGAGCACACACAGGGGACATTTTCCTCTCCAGCTACTTCCACCATTCTGTCCTAGTTGGCTTGTAATGTACATCAAGGCCCAGATGACTGTTACTTATGATACATCTCATTTCCACAGTGACCTAAATGTTGATACTTTGTCACATAATATATGTTATATAATGAAATACATTTAGATATATAAATATATTTCCATGTACACACAGAGGTATACATATGTATGATCTATGCACTCACACTCATGTTTGTAAAAATATATATATTTTTATTTTGTGTGCCTTTGATGCTGATCACGCATGGTTTTTCTAGAAAGTACAAGGCTATAAGTTACTCCACTCTCTCTTCCTAGGTACATTTTCCCTTCAGGGCAGAGGGTTGTAGTAAAGAGGAGGTAAGTGAGAAAATGGCAAAAGTTGTTAGCACAACTGTGAATCCCTGGAGGGGAAGAACCAAAAAGCAGTTCAGGGTCTGCACTTGGTGTAGGAAGAGCCTAGGCCTGGAGGTCCCAATTCCTCAGTTCTAGTTCTTTCTTCCTCCCCTGGCAGCCCAAAGACACGTGGGGGTACGTCCCTCTCCGTGACACAGCCCACTTCCTGGGCTGACCATGAGAGTAACCAGCCTGATCGCTAGATGCAGTCTGATGTCTTTTCACAACGTCCACGTCTCCCCAGAGCTGAAGCCACCTCCCCTCCCCGGCAACGTAGGAACAAGGAAAGTGGCAAATACAAGAAGATGATTCTAGGGGCGCCTGGGTGGCTCAGTCGGTTCAGTGTCCAACTTCGGCTCAAGTCATGATCTCACGGCTCATGAGTTCGAGCCCCGCACGGGGCTCTGTGCTGACAGCTCAGAGTCTATTTGGGATTCTCTGTCTCCTTCTCTCCTCACCACCCCCCACTCACTCTCTCTCATAAATAAACAAACATTGAAACAAAAAGAAGATGATTCTGTGGGCTCTGATGATATTCTAAATTAAAGTGGCCTGAAGCCTAGAACACCGGGAGCTTCCCAAGTGCCCTCCTCGGAGACTTCCGCGATTTGAGCCAAATGAACGGTCCGATCTGAACAGGTGTTTGGATTAACGCATGGCAGTGGTTCTCTGGAACCCACGCCGAAGTCAGATTTTGCTGTCTGCTCTGACACGCGTTTAGAGGAAGGACGGGAATTGATGGTACGAGCGTCCATCTGCTTCACAATGCAGCCAGCCAGCCCCTCCCCAGCTCCTCCCACAGTCCCTGTTACTGAACCATTTACATTCATCTGATCTGTGGCCCAGGGAGACTCAAGTGCCACTATCGATTTGAAATGTAACAAAAGTTCTCCAAGGCCAGCCATTGCCTGCATTCTTCAGGCAAGGGGTCCCATAGCTCAAGCTCTGCGCCCTTCAGTACAGGATACCAACCACCGGGTTGCTCATCCATGGCTGGGTCTCAGCACGCCCTCTGACTTGCTGCATCACCGTGTTTGATATACTCCTTCCGGAAGTCCTTTCTCTTTGATCCACTCCTTCCGGAAGTCCTTTCTCTTCCCGCCTTTGTGAGTGCTGCGCGTCCAGGATTCCCCTCCTACCTGACTGACTGGTCCTCCACCTCGGTGGACGGATCCTCCTCTCCGTGGCTACGACCCCAACGGGAGCTACCAACGCGTCTGCTCTGGACAGTGGCCTCTGCCTCCCCACTGAGCCCCCTGTTCTGATTCGCACCTTCCTTTAACGGCGCTCCCCTCAGTGAGACAGCAAGGATTGAACAGTGCAAACCAGCGTGCTCTCTTCTGCTTCACCCCTTCGGAGCCCCCCAGACGCTGCGAGAATAAAGCTAACGTTCACAAGCGTGTTGAGGGCCCTGCGATGTGGAGCCGGCCCCCTCCCTGATGTCCCTGCTTTCTGCCCTGCTCAGGCACTAACCCAGATCCTCCCAGCCTCCCTAGAGTCTCTAGAAATCTCTAGATTTCCAGTGTCCTCTGTCTGAGCGCCTTTTCCACTGGTTCTTCACCAGGAGACTGCAGCTCACTGTCCTGGGCTCAACATCACCTACCAGAAAGGCCTGTCCTAGTCACCCCGGGGGGACACACTACATCAGATCGCCCTGTTAATTCATTCTCTTCACTGCATTAGCCACCAGCAAATTACCTGGCTTGTTTGTGACTTATTGGTGGCCTACCTCCTGTACCCAGTGTCTACTCCATCAGGAGTCTTATTTCCCTTGTTCAATGCTCTATCCCCAGCACCTAACCCGGTACCTGGCTCATAGCAGGTGCTCAATAAATATTTGTTGAGTGACTAAGTGACGTCAGGTACCTAAAACAAATTTTATTTTTAAAACCAGGTCTTTTGTTCTTCCTCCTCACACTATATGGTGGGCATCTCTTTCAATAGGTTCTCCTAGTATCTCATTAAATGGTGCTTCATTCATGCAGGGAAGATAAATGGGACAGTTTACCTTTGAAGGTACATTACAATACAGCCATTAAGTTATTAATTACATACCACTGGCCCCACTTCATGGCCCCAGGCCGCCTAATGGAGTGCATTCCTCAGACCCCAAGGGGCATTCCCTATTACAGCCAAAGTGGCAACATGAAATGAGTTTGCCTACCGAGTCACAAGTAGGAGCCCCACCAAACAGAAAACACCCCTAAAATGGTCTCTCCTATCTCCCTGAACCCGCCTTGACCTGGGCAGCTGGGAGCGCCTCCAAATGGCTCCGCGGGGACGTCCATGTGCTGCCCTGTTACAGTGAGGGGCTCCGACCTCCCAGGGTTCCCCTACTACTCTCACCCCCTTACCTGTGCTTTCTGATGCCCTAACTTGGGCCTGTCCCTGCGGCCCCCACACGGGCTCTCCCCAGCCTGCCCCACTGTCCACATTGCCTCCCGTCTCTCATGCACAGGCGTCCAGAATTACCTTCCCCAAAGACAAAGGACGCCTCTTCCCTCGCCTCCGGCAGCTTCATGTGTGTCCAGCGAGGCTCAGGGAATATTAAGGAGGAATCGGAGACGGCCCTGCCTTGGAGCAGGGCAGTGTGAGGAGGGCTACCGACTCCCTCAGTCTTTCTCAAGCCACACGGCCCACCTGAGCCCCTCCGTTCGCTCTGCCCCTCACTCCCTTGTGTCCCTAAACTCTCAGTCCAAACCACATCTTGTGACGGTGCCAATCTGTTTTTTTCATGTTTACTTTTTTTATTTTTAGAGAGACAGACAGAGAAAAGCCCAAGCAGGTTCCGCACCATCAGCACAGAGCCCACCTGGGGTTCAAACCCACAACCCTCAAGCTCCTGACCTGAGTGGAAACCAAGAGCCGGACCCTGAACCCACAGAGCCGCCCAGGCGCCCCCGCTGCACCAACCTTTCGGTCTGGGCGAAGGCCCATTCCTTCCCCGATGTCCAGTAGTCGTCCTTCCCCGACATAATGCTACTGAAGCTCTTCGCCCCTTGCTCCCATTGTGCACTTTATTTACCTCGTGTATTTTCTTTCCTGTCCCCGCCACTCCGCGATGCTCCTGCAGGGCAGGCCTGTACTTGAATCCCCGTTCTCCCCGGGAGGCTCACCCACGGCCTGGCAGGAGGGGCCCCTCGGTGGGGAGTGAACTCAGTAAAGGAGCAGCAGCTGCACGGAGCGGAGCGCAGAAGGCCCGGATTCCTCGCCTCGGTTAGGAGGCTGGCCCTTAGCTCAGCTGGAGCCCATCAGTTACTAAGCGTCCCCTCTCCCCGCTCAGGTGGGAAACACCGTGGCTCACGTGCTCCCAACCACTACTCCCAAGCCTGCCTTCATGATGAAAGGCCCCAGATCCCTGTCCTAGGCTCATCAATTCTACCCCAGGTGAACCTTTCCAGTATGATGCCGTTGTACCTGCATGAGAAACATCTGGGTTTTCCATAAAAACCTGCTCCACCCGTGGGCGCATCTCGGGAGGCGCTCACCGGGGCAGGACTGGCATTGGAGGAGGCGGGCTCTGCCATAAGCACCCCGCAGACAGCCCTGAGCTCCCCTCCCCCGCCCTCTTGAGCCCCTGCAGCCCGGCTCCAGCCCCAGCGCTCCACCCGACTTCACCAGGTTGTGACTGGGAAGAAGGGAAAGACAAAAGAACTGTCCTGCATGGAAAAGTGGGGTACCCTTGAGGATGTTGCACTGAGCCCCAAAATGGGGGAAAGAAGGAGAGCTGGGAGATGAAGAGTCCCGAGGAGGGGAGAGAATCCTAAGCATGACATGGCCAATGGGCAATGCCCTTGAGGCAGGAAATGATTTTGTCACTGTGCTATAATCCCACGCCATGACCCCGAGGGCACAAGTGAGCGTGGGCAGCCCCAGAGCAGGTGTTGGCGGCATTTTCGGAAATGCACTGACCCGGGACCCCAGCAGGGCAAGCTAGGTTGGCAAGAAAAACAGGGGCCACGAGCAACGGCCAGGTGCGGCAAAGCCAGCTTCATTTTGTGAACTTGTGACGGAACTACTTTTGTTAATGAGCAAACAGAAACAGCACTGAGAAACTTCTTCTCTAAAATTATTAACCTCCAGAAACTCTTCTGTTGCAAATTATTGTTCAGTAAGAACGGAACATCCCATCCCTCCTTGGGGGACCCCAGCCACCTTGGGACGCAGAGAAGCAGCCTGGATTTCCAGCCCAGGTGAAGAGCTTCTGATGGGGTTTTTGGATACAAGATTCTATAGTTCTCTTAACCCTGTAGTTTCCTGTTTCTCCTGGGTACACAGCTAAACCCAGGCCTGCTGCTTCTGCAGATTTCCCCGCCTCCGGTAATGCACCTGTGCGGCTCCAGCCCAAACACCCACAGTCGGGCGTGGTCCTCTCTCTCCCGCCTCACATCTAAATGAGTAAATCCTGTCGGCTCTTCCTTCAAAACGCCACCATTTGTCACCATCTTCACCTCTACATTCTGATCTGATCTTGCCTTAGTTATTGAAACTGCACCCTGAGTGAGTCTTCCGGCTCGCCCCACCCCCAATCCTCTACTGCGCACGCTCCATTCAGCAGCCATGGAGAGCCTTTTAATGTATCGCTCCTACTGCACCCCGCGTCTGCTCAAAACCCGCCAGTGACACGCACCTCACCACAATCTTTATGGCGGCTTACACGCTCCTACACAATCTGGCCCTGGTTACCTCTCCCTGGTTACCTAGCTTCTTAGCTATTCCTTGAAATATCAAGGGTGCTCTAACTCAGGGCCTTTGCACATGCCATTCCTTCTTCCTCCAGATTTCCACATGGCTCACTCTCTTACTCTTTCAAGTCTATGCCCAAATGCCACCTTCAGAGATGCCTCCCTGACCACAGTGTGCACACACACACATGCACACCCAAACACAAAGGGCAAGTTCTCCCCCCCACTACACCCTATCTCCAGTCTATTTTTTTTCCTTCATAACATCTATTGCCATTGGACATACAATGTATTTAACTTTCTTCTTATTTCTTGTCCCTGCCACTAGAAAAAAGGTTCCACATCATCAGGGGTTTTGTTTTATTCACTGCTGTATCTCTAGCATATAAAACAAAGTTAACATAAAATAGACGTTAATACTTTTAATGAGCTGCATGCGGGGAAATCAAGGTTTTAACGGGCATTAATTAGTTGTCATGCGCTCATGAGTAACAGAGAATATTATTTTTCTTTGTGATCACATGAAACAATAGAAAGAATGATTGGTCTCCCAGCCATATCAGGGCCAGGGACTTTTCAGCTGCTGTTTCTGCAAAGAAAGGCAACGGTCTTTAACAAATCCCCAGAGGTCATGGGCTCACACGTCTGTGCTCACATGCACACACACCCTGGCATAGCGGAGGCTGTAGATAGAAAGCCCGCGAAGGAGGTAGGCAGTCTATTCCCAGGCCACAGTGAGCAGCAGCTACAATCGCTGCTATTTTAAGAGCTCTAAGCAGCCTGCTCCGTGACCCTGAGGAGCTATGCTTAGTGTCTTCGTGCAGCGACTCTCAAAGAACGGGCCCAGATCAGCAGCAGCAGCGTCTCCTGGGAACCTGTGGGAAATGTGAATTCTTGAGCCCACCTTGGTCCCACTGAGTCAGAAGTTTTGGGGGATGGGCCCGGCCCTCTAGATTTTAACAGGCCCTGCACGTGATTCTGATGCACTAAAGTTTGAGAACATCCACCTTAGTGGATAAACAGGAGCATTTGAGAAGAACAAAACGGGCAAAATACAGGTAAAACGGTCAAGTGCCAGGTTAAGTTTGATGTCGAGCTCTGACCTGAGTGTATCGGGCTGTATAAAAGGGCAGCACTGTCGGGAGTGGGGGAGCTGGCTCTCAGGAGAGCGGAAATCTGACTTCTTCCCCATCGCTGCTCCCTCACTCCCATCCAGCTGTCCTGTCGGGCTGGTGTGAAATGAACTCACAGTGTCACCAGCTTCCCAAGGAACAGGTGTCTCTGCCACATCCCAGCAACCACGATCGCTGCCTGCACTAATTGGGCTTCCCTCATCAGGTCCTTTAAGAATCACAGGGACTAACCGGGCCCTGAGAATTCAATCACCTTTCGCAGGTTCAGAGCTGTCTCAGCCCCACCCCCACCCCCACCCCATTTCAGCCTCGGTGTGTGGGAAATATGGGGCACCGTGGGAGTGGCAGGGAAATATAGGCCATTGCTGGAGTCTGTGGGAGGAAAAACAGAACCCAGGCCTTCTGGCCTAGTTACACTGCATTTTTAGCTCATAGTGAACAGGGGCTCCTGTGGTTAATGATGTCATCCGTACCCACCCACACTGCTTCTGGACCCAGAAGCCGATGGTGCCGAAGAATGTCACCAAATCACCCAGAGTAAGGCATAGGTTCCTCCTAAAATGTCACTCCCTTGCTTGATACCCTCAATGCCTTCCTATTGCACTTAGAATAAAATCCTAAACTCGTCAACAACAACAAAACAACCCAGTTCAAAAATCAGCAAGGGAGGGGCTCCCAGGCTGCTCAATAGGTTAAGCATCTGACTTCAGCTCAGGTCGTGATCTCATGGTTCGTGGGTTCAAGCTCCACATTGGGCTCTGTGCTGACAGCTCAGAGCCTGGAGCCTGCTTCAGATTCTGTGTCTCCCTCTCGATCTTCCCCTCCCCCACTCCCCCTCTGTCTCTCTCTGTCTCTTGAAAACGAATAAACATTAAAAAAATTTCCAAAAAGTCAGCCAGGAATATAAACGGACATTTCTCCGGGGAATCTATTCAAATGGTCAATAGGCATGTGAAAAGAGGCTCAATATCACTAATCATTAGAAAAATGCAAATCAGAACCACAGTAAACTACCACTCCACACCCATTACTATGGTTATTATTATTCAAAACAAAAAGCATTGTAAATGTTGGTGAGAAATGGTGAGAAATCAGACCCTTTGTGCATTGCTGGTGAGAATATAAACTGGTATAGCCATTATGGAAAACAGTATGGTTGTTCCTCAAAAAAATTAAACATGGAATTACAATATGATTCACCAATTATTCTCAATATACACCCACAATAATTGAAAGCAGGAACTCAAACACCTATTTGTACACTGGTGTTCAAAGCAGCATCATTCAAAAGAACAAAAAGGTGGAAACAACTCAAATACCCATTGACAGATGAGAAATGGATAAACAAAATGTGGTACATGCCTGTAACGGAATGTTACTCATTCTTAAAAAGGAATGAAATCCCGATACACGCTACAATACAGATTAACCCTGACGACACTATGCTGAGTGTAATAACTCATACACAAAAGGACAAATGTCGCACGCTTCCTCTCATACAAGTTTCCTCGTAGTCACATTCATAGAGAAAGTAAACCAGTGGTTGCCAGAACTTGGGAGGAGGAGAAATGGGGAGTTAATGCTTAATGGATACAGTCTCCGCGTGGGGAAATGAGAATGTTCGGGAGATAGATGGTGGTGATGGTCACACAATGTGAACATACTTCATGCCACCAAACTGCAGACTGAAAAATGGTTAAAATGATAAATTTGATGTTATGCATATTTCATCACAATAAAAAATTTTAAAGCCCGACTTCCTCTCCTAAGTGGACCTCCGCCCATTTCGTCGCCACTCTCACGTGGCTCCATCCCTGCCCCCCACACTTCAGCCGCCGCTTTCTTATTTCAGCTCCTCAAACATGCCGAGCTCTTTCTTGCCTCAGAGCCTTTGCAGGTACCTTTCCTTCTGTCAAGAACGTCCTTCCCACTGTTCTTTGCAGGTATAAGTTCTTCTATTCCTTTGAAGCTGTGGTGGAAATGAGCTCGAGGTTCAGCAAGCTGCTTCCTCTTCCCCGGGCTGCAGAACTAGACCTTACTTCGCAGCCTCCCCTGCACTGAGACGTGTCAGATGATGGAGGGCGCAACCAGCAGCCACCATTTACAGGACTGCCACCCCCCGTGGAAACCACACTGCAGAGGGGCATGGCAACCTCTGAAAGCTAAGTTGAAAACTGAGGAGCCACAAGACAGCAGGGGCCAGAGTCCCTGAATCACTGCCGGGAAAAGAGCCACCTGCTGATTAAATCATTTGGCTTTTAGGTGAATGATTTCTAAAAATGCCTTTGAGCCATTATATATTCCGGAGTAGTCCTCTTACGTTTACCACACTAATCTTTCATCTCAGGGGTACTGTCTGTCCCAACGACCCTCCACCATGCTCTGGTCACCATGTTGTTTCTCGTCCTCTTTCCGCACCTTGTCACGCATTTATTCATGTTAACACGCTGATGTTGGCATGTCTCTCCCACGAGACGTGCAAACTGGGGGCCTTGATTGTTGCTCTAGCGCCCGCTCTAGGTCAGGCTCAATAACACCTCCTGCGCGAATGAACAAAGTCTCGGTTCCAGCCTAGATGTCAGTGGCACTGGTCCCTTCTCTCAGACTCTCCTCTGCACCCGTGCCGCTTTCCAGAACCTGTCTTCATCACTCCTCTCCTTGAGGGCCACACCTTTATGGCGAACCGTTTCACACACTGTTTTATAACGCTGCAGCCCGCGCCCCGGCTGTCTGTCCCCCTCACACTGAATTTGTCCATGCACGTATCTGCGTTCCCAATGCCTGGCATGTAGGAGGCAGTCAAATAACTGAGTGAGCAAGTGAATCTATCAAGAAAAGGATATGAGACTGATCTTATCTCAAGGCAGGGGCAAAGCGCAGAACGTAGCACTTGCAAAGTTGGGCCTATTCCTCGTCTAGACGCTCCGAGGATGGAGCGTTGTCTGGAAAGAGCCCTAGCGGGGGGAGCAGGCAACATGGGCT
>PISW01017526.1:0-10199 GCA_004023785.1 Mungos mungo
AAATAGCGTCCTTTCGGGGCAGATCTGGCCCTTGGGCCTCGGTTTACTTGAAAACGGCTCCCTTTGTGATTGGAGTGAAGGTGCCGGATGAAGGCAGGTCGCCTCTGCCTGACTCAGGTGGGGAAGCGGGTTTGGACTCCGCCCTGGGGTGGTCGGTGCCGGCCAGAAAGTCTGGGGGTGTAATTAGGAGGCCGGACGGGATTGAGCTTGACCGGGAGCCGGGATCACCACGGTGCCTCCCTGCAGTGTCCCCACACGCTGTGATCCTTACTCCTCAGCACCTGGAGGCGGGAGCTGCCCTGAGGCCGGGGAAGTAGCGGTTAGAGCACAGGCTTTCCAGCCAGCTGGAGTTCACGACCCTTTGGTTATGCTGGGTTTGTGCCCTTGGGCAGCTAAGTAGCTTAAAAATCACACAGTGCCTCCGTTTCCTCATCTGTAAGACAGAACATAGAATGGTATCGACCTCACAGACCGATTGTCAGGTTTGAATGAAAGAAACATTGATTCAAACGGGGCGGCCCGGGCTGCGGCAACTCCAACCTGCTTCCGAGCCGCTGGTGTAACACAGATGTTTGTTACTGTGCTTCATGCGACACCGGACATGGCAGGGTTCCAGATCTGTGCAGCCGGTCAGCCATGTCAGGGCACTAGGTCAGTGTCTGTGATTGCCTTGGCCTCGGCCTCATGGTCTCATGAGGGCTGCCACAGCGCCGTACATTGCATAGTTACACACGCCCGGAGGAGGGATGGGGCAACGGCAGGGTTCTGTCCTTTTATGGGGAGTGGGATTTTTTCCCCCAGAATCCCCCGACAGACTTCCGGTTCTTTCTCATTGGCTAGAAAAGGGGCGTGGGCCCAGACTGGAGCTGGACCCACCTGCCCTGAAGTTTAGGGCTATGTACCCCACAGTGGAAGCAAGTCAGAGTTCTCTTAGTGGAGGAGAGGAGGCGTGGGCTTCGGGTGAGGTGCGCCAGACACGTATCTAGCACATGGCCGAGCAGCACCAGAAGGCACTGGCCGTCTTCGTCGACGTCAGCCCGCTACGTGCTGCGCACGCGGAACCTTCGAAGCTGAACGTCCCCACGTGAGCAGCGCCCTGAACCCCCGTGTCCCCTCCAGTCACTACCGACCCCGAGTGACCACATCCCGAGTTCTTAGAGCGTAGGTTAGTTTTGTCTGGTTTTGTACTTTATCCAGATGAGATCCCGTAGCAGATAAATCTGCGTGCTGGCTTTTGTTTCTTAAACATTTTTTAATGTTTCTTTATTTTTGAGAGAGAGAGTGTGTGTGAGCGGGGGTGGGGCAGGGAGAGAGGGAGACACGGAATCCGAAGGCCCCAGGCTCTGGGCTGTCCGCACAGAGCCCAACTTGGGAATCAGACCCACAAACTGTGAGGTCATGACCTGAGCCGAAGTCAGACGCCCAGCCGACTGAGCCCCCCAGGCGCCCCTGAGGCATCTTTCATGATTAGACTGAGTTGTGGGTTTTTGGGAGGAAGACACAGGGACGAGGGGCCCCCTTGTCACCGCACTGTGTCAGCCTGGCGTCCCTGCTGAGGTAGGTCCTGTTTCTATTCCTTTTGTGCAGAGAGACACGGGGCCCAGCGGGGCGTATTGGGCTGGAGGGTGGGGGAGGGCAGGTGCGGAGGGGGCAGGGAGGCGGGTGCAGTCGGGCTGGGGCCCCTGTGGCTGTCGGGCCTCCCCAGGCCCCTCTCCTCTCTCTCCGGGGGCCCCCAGCAGCCCCCGCACCGGGGTCCCAGAGATCAGATTTGGTGGGCCGCCAGTGCGGTGGCCTTCGTGGGCTCGGGCTGTACTGACCGTCTGGAAAGCGCTCACCCCGCACGGAACATTTTGTGCTTTTATTTTTTAATTTTCAAAAATCAAAACTTAACATCCACACAGGGGAAGACACAATGTTAGGTGTAGAGGTAGGTGAGTTTTTTTTTTTTTGGTCAAGTTTATTTATTTTGAGAGAGAACGGGTGTGCACACAGGAGCAGGGGTGGGGCGGAGAGAGAGGGAGCGTGAGAATCCCAAGCAGCCTCCACGCTCTCAGCACGGAGTCGGGGCTCGAACTCACGAACTGAGATCGACCTGCGTTGAAACCAAGGGTCAGACGCCCAGCCGCCCCGTAGGTGAATTTTCACGCCGCTCTGCACGCTCACCGAGCTCGCCCAGCAGCTGCCGGAGGCTGGCCGCACCCCTGCAGCACCCCCCGCAGCACCGCGGCCCCCGAGCCCTGTCACTGGCGCTCAGCCTGCACGGCCGCCTACGGCGCTTCTCCGCGCGGCGGCGCCGGTCCGTGGTCGTCCGTGCGGCCGCTGGGGGGCGCCCGCGTTCGCTCCTCTCCGCCGGTGGCCGCCCGCTGTGGGATCGCGCTCCCGCCTGTCATCCTTTCCCTCGCTTGAGGACATCTGTGTTTGCAGCTTGGGGCTTCGATGGCAGACGCCGCTCAGAGGGCTTGCGGGCGTCATTTGTGTGCGGGTGGACGTGGGTTTTCATTTCTCCGGGGAAACTCGAGGGGCGGATCGCTGTATGGGGCGCGGGTAAAAGTCTGTTCTGCGTTGGCGAATGATGCTGAACGTTTCCCAGCGGTCGACCGTGCCCATTGGACTTGCACCGGCGGTGTGCGAGCGTCCCGGGTGCTCCGACCCTTGCCTGCATCGTTGCTGTCACTCTTTTTCGTGTTTGCTTTTCCAGTGGGACCTCACCGAGTCTAATGGGTGCCTTCTCTGATGGCCCAGGCCCGGTGGGGTGCCTCCGTAAGCCGTGGGGATCCAGGGTCCAATCTCTCTGCTCTGCTGTTCGTTGTTTGTGGCTTCCATTCTCAAGGCTGCCTCACGATCCAACGTGGCTGCTCTGGCTCCATCCATCATGATTGCAGTCCAGGCAACAAGGAGACTTGTCAACAAATACAGAGGAATTTCTGATGTTGTAATGCCAGGAATGCAAAACAGGGGGATGGATGGAACGTGACCGGGGGAAGGGCTATGTTAGGATGGAGGGTCTTCTTTTCCTTTTTGTTCACTGCTATGTGGTCCCCAGACTTAGATCAGAGCCTGACGTGTAGTGGGAGCTCAGTAAACATGGTCGAGGGGACGCAGAGTCCTCAGGGAGGGTCGTGTGGGGAAGGTGAGCTTAAATTTTTTTTAGCGTTTTTTTTTAAAATTTATTTTTGAGAGAGAGAGACAGCATGAGCAGGGGAGGGGCAGAGAGAGAGGGAGACACAGAATCTGAAGCAGGTTCCAGGCTTCGAGCTGTCAGCATAGAGCCCGACGTGGGGCTCAAACCCACGAACCGTGAGACCATGACCTGAGCTGAAACCGGATGCTTAACCGGCTGAGCCGCCCAGGCATCCTGAGAAGGTGTGTTTAGACTTAAAAAGTGAGAGGGTCACCAGTGAAGCCATGGTAGGGAAGGAGCAGGCGGTCCGTGCAAAGGCCCCGTGGCAGAAGCTTGCCCGGCTGGCCCAGGAGCTGCGAGGCCAGTGTGGCTGGAGCAGCATGGTGGCAGGTCCCCTCCCTAAGGAAAGGAAAAAAAAGAACATGTCAAGGCACCTTGCTACGTGCTCTGTGACAACATTCCTCACGACCTTGTAGCGTGAGACCCTTTAGTCAGACCGCGTGTTTGCGTGTTACCACATGTGGGAGACAAAGGAGTAAAAATTATATTAAAAATCACTCCACGTGGTGCTCGGGGCTCAGTTCTTTGGGTGCCGCTGCAAGAAAGTTGCTCCCTGGAAAGAGAAGCCTCAGTGTCCCGACTGCGGGCATCCTGCTGCGTCACGGGCCAGGTGGTTGACAGAGGGCGGAGTGACCGCGGCGGCGTCAGGAGTCCGGCGGCTGGAGACCTCGGGGGTCGCGGTCAGGGACTTGGGTTTTATTCTGAGGCAAATCAGGAGCCGTTCGGTGGCATGGGAGCCGGGGGTGACATGAGCTGACCCATCGTTTAGAAGCGTGACTCTGGGGGCGCCGGGGGGGGCTCCGTCGGTGAAGCATCCGGCTTCAGCTCAGGTCATGATCTCACGGTTTGTGGGTTCGAGCCCCGCGTCGGGCTCTGTGCTGACAGCTCAGAGCCTGGAGCCTGCTTCCGATTCTGCGTCTCCCTCTCTCTCTGCCCCTCCCCTGCTCACTCTGTCTCTCTCTGTCTCTCAAAAATAAATAAATGTTGAAAAAATTAAAATAAAAAGCGTGACCCCGATCCTATGGGGAGAGCCGACCAGGAGCAAGAGGCGAGGCCGGAAAGTGGGGGACAGGTTAGTGGCCTAGGTCCCGACAAGCCGTCCCGGTGTGCGGCGGCGCTGGAGGGAAGCGGGTGCGCTCCGGACGGGTCTCGGGGAGAGCGGTCCAGACGGAAGGGCGTCGGGCCGAGGGGAGAGGAGGCGTCGGGGATGTGGCTCAACTTCCCAGCTGAAGAAGCCCGCCCGCTGGCCCCGCCCACGGCCCCGCCCACGGCTCGGGCCTCCGGTAAAAAGCTCCTTGAAAGTCAAGAGGTGGGAACGGTAGCCAAGGGCGTAGGCGGGTCCCACGGGGCTCAGTCTGCGGCGGGGGCAGGGCGCGCCCTGGAGCTGGGGGGCTGGGGCGGGAGGCTGGGGATGGGGGCGGGGTCGTGGCAGGTGGCCCCGGGCCGGCGTGGGCTGCTCCTGGCCCAGAGCTGGGCTGTGTGCGCCTCGGCCGCTGGGCTCAGAGCCGGTTTCCTCTTATCGTGGGGGAGGGATTCCATTGTGCAATTCAGTGGCCACAGGTCAAGTTAATGATTATTTTGCAAACCCGTCCGGAGCCCAATGGGTGAGAAGGTGTGAGGACGTGGCAGGGCTGGGATGCGGGACCCGCGGCCCGTGGTCCCCCCTCTGTCTGTGGTGATGCAGGGATTGAACCCACAAACCGTGAGATCGTGACCTGAGCTGAAGTCGGACGCTCAACCGACTGGGCCGCCCAGGCGCCCCAGGAATTCATATTTGAACGTAGTTGGGAGCCCAGTGATAATCACAGCTACCTCACACTGAGCGCCTACTGTATGCACTCGCTGTGCACCGTCCCTGAATCTCATCTGAGGCTCTGCCAAGGAGGGGCTGTTACTGTTCCCATTGGACTGATGGATAAGCTGAGGCACCGAGATGTTGCTGGAGGCCATGCAGCGAGGAAGTGACGGATCCACTGAGGTCCGTGCACACCAGCACTGCCTATAAAAAGAGTGCAAATCACGAATGTGAACACCTGTGTGGTTTGAAATTTTCTGGGAGCCACGTTAAAAAAGAGTCACACAGGGACACTTGGTGGCTCAGTCGGTTAAGCATCCAACTTCAGCTCAGGTCATGATCTCACGGTTCGTGGGTTTGAGCCCCGCGTCGGGCTCTGTGCTGACAGCTAAGAGCCTAGAGCCTGCTTCAGATTCTGTGTCTCCCCCTGTCTCTGTCCCTCCCCTGCTTGTTCATGCTCTCTCTCTCTCAAAAATAAATAAACAAAAAATCTTTTTTTCTTAACATGCCAGATGCTTCTGGAGACTAATTTCTCCTTCAGCCTCTTTTTGAGTATGGACTCCTCCAAGAAGCCTTCCAGGACTGCCCCGTTTGACGTGATGGCCCTGTCACCCTCCACCTGGCTTTATTTTTCCAAACGAGCGTCAGGGCCTGAAGCGTTTCCTGCAGGGGTTAGTTTATCTGGTGCTCCCAGTGCCCTCTGCCCTGGGGCTGTCACCGCCCTAGCACAGGAACCTTGCCGGTTTATTCTCTGGGGTGTCCCCTGCGCTCGGGGCGCTGCTGAATGTTTGGGGTGCGCGGTGCATCTTTCTTCCCACAGTCATCTGGGAGCCCGGCGGGCGTGCTGATGGGCGCGGAGGGGCCCCGTTCTCCCTGGCTCCAGGGGACTGAGGACGGACCCTGTGAGTTCTGGGCTGGGATGCCAGCCCGGCTGGGTGTGGGTTCAAGTGACCCTCTGGTCCCTTAGCTTCGCCTTGGCCTCAGCCCCTGGACGGGCTCACAGTGCCCCCCCCCCAACGATTCTGAGTTCTAAGCCCCGTTACCTGTGAACATGACTTTATTTGAAAATAGGATTTTTGCCGATGACATTAAGCTGCGGACGGGCCCTCAGTCCAATGAGGATACTTTATAGGAGAAGAGGACGCACAGGAAGGGGAGGTGACAGTGGAGGCAGAGGTTGGAGGGACGTGGCCACCAGAGGCTGGAGAGCAAGTTGGGACCCCTCCCCCTTCCCCCAGAGTGCTCAGGGGCAGCGTGGCCCTGCCCACACCTTGAAGTCAGACTTTGGGCCCCCCCAACCTGTGGGAGAAAAATGCGTGTTGCTTCAAGCCCCCCCACCCCACCCCTGCGCCAGCACTGACTGTCTGGGCGGAGGCCTGGGTGCAGGGAGGCAGCCAGCCGAGGTCCCGAGTGCGCTCTCGGCGGGGTCTCAGAGTCCCTGGCTCTTGGGGTCTGGCGGGCGGTGCTTTTCTGGGCTCTGGGCAGGTCCCGAGCTTGCGCCACCGCCGGCCGAGGGTGACGGCGAAGTCCCCGGACCTGTGGGACCCCCTCAGCCCAGAGCTCAGCCCGGCCGCGCGCTGGAGGCCAGGCTGGAGGGCCGGGTCCCTGGGACAGCAGCCGCGTGGCCCCTGGCCTCTCCCTGCCTCCCTTGGGCCTCTAGGGAGGCGCGGGGCTGGCCCAGGACCCCCACCCGCCCCCCGCCTGGCTGCGCCTCCCCTCCTGGCCTGGGGGGGCGACGGGGGCCAACGGAGGAGCCCGTGGGGACCGCCCTCGGGGCTGTGACATCCGTCTGCCTCGGTCCCGGCGCAGAGGCCCGTGAGGTCGCAGCTAGCCGCGCCTCAGCGTGTGACCACACTGTCATTTTACAGATGCTTCGTTGAAGAGAGACTGATGCTAAAAATCAACGTGTGTGACATGTTCATTTTTTAAAAAATTTTTAGCATTTATTTATTTTGAGGGAGAGAGAGACAGAGTGTAAGCAGGGCAGGGGCAGAGAGAGAGGGAGACACAGAATCTGAGCTGTCAGCACAGAGCCCGACGTGGGGCTCGAACCCACGAACTGTGAGATCATGACCTGAGCTGAAGTTGAACGCTTAACCGACTGAGCCCCCCAGGCGCCCCCTGAAATGTTGATTTTTGCCATCGCGTGTCCGCTGGGCTGCTGCCCCGGCCCCAGCCGGGCCCCAAGGAGGCCATGCTCTCGATGTACTTAAAAATAATCTCTCTTACTAGGAGCTGTTTAAAATACAGACAGAGGAGGGCACCTGAGCGGCTCAGTCAGTTAAGTGTCTAACGCTTGATTTTGGCTCAGGTCATGATCTCACGGTTCGTGGGATCGAGCCCCGCCTTGGGATCCTCTCTCGCTCTCTCTGTGCCTCCCCCTTTCAAAATAAATAAATAAACTTGGAAACTATGTATACATTCAAAGGAGGAAGCCAGTAACTGTCTCTCGACGTTTCCACGTTGATCGTATTTATTCCAGAGTTCACGTTTGTTGACCCAGCAAAACTGCCAGGTGCCCGCCAGGTGCCAAGCACTGCCCTCGGCCCTGGGGGCACATCGGTGGGTCACCGAACAAAGCCGATGTGGATCCTGTCCTTGTGAATTCATGGCCTAGAAGGGGAGACAGAGAAGGAACAGGAGACAGTCATGCTAGAAGGTGACAAGGACCATGGGAAACCCAGCAGGTTAAGGGAGATCAGGTGACAGATTCGACTCCATGGCCATCTTGGAAAGAACATTAGAGGCAGAAAGAGTAGCGAGTGCAAAGGCCCTGGGGCAGGAGCGTGCCGGCCAGGAGGCCACCATGACAGGGTGGAGTGAGTGACAGGGACGGGACAGGATGGGAGTCCTGGAGAGGCCACAGGGGCCAGACTCGGTGGAGGGACTTGCTGGCTGGGGTTAAGACAGCAGCTTTTATGTTCGTTTTATTTTCAAGAAATAAAAGGTTACCCATTATGTCGTATGTTGGACAAACTCCTGTGAAAGGGTCCAGGCCGACTGTCTTTCTGCAGCTCATCCTGTGTCCCCAGGTCGATCTGGCCGGTTCGCTCTGCCCGCCGTGGTGGGCGCGGAAGCCCGGCTCCGAGCGTGAGCCCCGTGAGCGGGGTGCGGCGTCCTCGGGGCGGCCGGGGACCCGCACCGCACGGACCTGCGCGGCTGTGACGCCGCTTCCCGGCAGGGGCGCTGAAGATGCCCCTTTGGTTGTCATGCAAGTGAGGTGTACGCATTGGACAGAACTCAGCAAAGTACCCTTGACAGGGGTGACCGTGGCGGACGGACCTGGGACGTCACGCTGCGTGAAGGAAGCCCCGTGGCCTCCGCCCGTGCCTCGGAGAAATCCGGCAGTGTGGACGTGTTTGACGACTCCTATGGCTCTAGTTACCTGAAAAAAGGCAGCTCCAAACAGACAGAAGGGAGACGGGGGCGCTGCCCGGGGCCGGGGGGCGCTGACGGCCGCGGGTGTGGGGTTTGTCCGGGGAGGCCCGTATGTTCCGAGTGGCCGGGGGCGGCCGCGCGCCTCTGTGTCTGTCGAGACCACCGGGTCGCACACGGTCAGCGGGTCAGTCGTGCGGCACGTGACTCCGGAGTCGTCGGACGGAAAGTGCCAGCCTCGTGTTTTCGTGCCCTTTCCGTACCCTCACCCGTCCTCGGTGTGCAGCCCGTGAGTTCGGTCAGGTGTGTGCCCCCCACCCCCGTGGGGCCCCCGAAATCAAGAGCGGGGTGTTCCCATTGCCCCCGTGGCTTCCTGACGCCGTTTTGCTGTGGGTCCCCACCTCCCCGAGCCCTGGTCTGTTTCCGGCTGGGCGGGTTTCCTGTTTCCAGAAGCCCCGTGAGCGGGATCACGCGGTACGCAGCTCTGTCACGTCACTCACGCCCTTGAGGGCCATCGTGTGGTGTCATCCGTGGCCCGTCGTGTGGCGGCCTTTCCGGTGGCTGATCCCGCTTACGGTCGAGGAGGGAGCCTTCCGTTGTCTGGACGTGCGGCAGTTCATTTACCTGTTGATGGACATTCGGGGTGTTTCAAAACAGGTTTGGGGCGCCTGAACCGCTCAGTGGGTTCAGCGTCCGACTCTGGCTCAGGTCGTGATCTCATGTTTGTGGGTTCGAGCCCCGCGTCGGGCTCTGTGCTGACAGCTGGGAGCCTGGAGCTGCTTCCGATTCTGTGTCTGCCTCGATCTCTGCCCCTCCCCCGCTCACGCTTGGAATGTCTTTCAAAAATAAACATTAAAAAAAAATTTTTTTAAAGTAAACTACAGTGTTTTAAAAACGTGTTCGTTATTGATGGACGTAGAGGGAGGTCGAGCCCCTAAACGCTTCCCGGCCTCGGCACAGCTGCGCCCCCTCCCAGGGACGCCCTCCCCGTCCCTTCCCGGCAAAGCCCGGCTCCCGTTTCCAGGGCTCGGCTCACGCGCCCCCTCCTCCAGGCAGCCTCTCTGACTGTCCAGGAACGGGCTCTTGGGGGGTCCGGTTCGATGAGAGGCAGCCGTGCCCGGCAAGGGCTCACCGTGGCCCTCTCTCCCCGCCTCTGTGTTCCGGGCTGTGATCTCTGACCTCGGGGGGAGGGGGCGGGGCTAGAGTGGGTCGTGCCACGGGAAAGGCCGTGAGCTTGGCCAGGCCTGCTATCTAATCAGCTCTGACCGATGCCTCTGTCCTGATGCGGGTCAAAAGCGGTGCAAAGTCTGTCCCCACCTAAGGGTGGGCATGGGGAGGAAGAAAGGTCGGTCTCTTCAGTCTCTTCGTGCCAGGTGACTAGTGTCTGACCTTCCGGATGCCCCTGTTCTAAGCACATCACCTCTGCCCCCTCGTTTAAACCTCCCAGCAACTCTGACCGGTGTGAGGTGGTATCTCAGTGTGGTTTTGATTTGTGTTTCCCTGATGATGAGTGACGCTGAGCATCGTTTCATGGGCCTGTAGGCCATCTGGATGTCCTCTTTGGAGAAGTGTCTATTCAGGTCTTCTGCCCATTTCCTCACTGGATCATTCATTTTTCGTGTATGTACTTTAGTGAGCTCCTTGTATATTTTGGATACTAGCCCTTTATCTGATACGTCATTTGCCAAAAGACTACAGATGCTGGCGAGGGTGTGGAGAGACGGGCACCCTCCTACACTGTTGGTGGGAATGTAAACTGGTGCAGCCGCTCTGGAAAACAGTGTGGAGGCTCCTCAAAAAACTGTCGATAGAACTCCCCTGTGACCCAGCAATAGCACTGCTGGGGAT
>PISW01017527.1:0-10228 GCA_004023785.1 Mungos mungo
GGCAATTAGGAGTCCATAGCAGTAGTGCAGTTGTTACAAGATACTACCTCCGATAAAAGTGGTACTGGTAGAGTAGCATACAGTGGCCAGTCAAGAGATGAGCAGAAGGCAGACATTTGTGACTTGTGGATAGATATGATGTGAAATGTGAGAGAATCAGATGAACAGAGAATTGGACTAAGATCTTGGAATAAAAGCTGTAAGTAAGAAATCATCATTATTGCTGTTAAGGAAACCCAGAGAAGTGACGTTTCCATCACCCAGTTCCTTTGTGCTCCTTCAATGTACAGTGGTCATTATTCCGACTTCCGTCAACATTATATGGAATCATTTATTGATAGAATCAAACACAAACTTCTCTTGTCCAATAATGCCATTGTTTTTATTGCTGACTAGCACTCCATTGTATGAATATATCACTATTATTTTATTGGATGCTTTGATATTTTCAGCTATTGAAATAAAATTGCTATAACACTCCCTATACAAACATTTTCTTATGGTCATATGCACTGAGATTTTTTAGTATATCCTTAGGAATAAAATTATTTGGTCATAGATGAGGTTTATGCTTAACTTTAATAACACAATTAAATTTTGGTGTTAATATCAAATATTTCAAACAGAAATATATAAAATTGTCCCAGTGTTTAACTGTTGGTTTATGTAATCCAATGGGTTGGTGTTAACTTAAAATATATTTGTGATGAACACTGCATGCCATATGGAAGTGATGAATAACTGTGTAGTACACCTGAAACTAAAATTACACTGTAGGTTAACTAACTGGAATTTAAATTAAAAACTCCAAAAATGTACAAAAGGAAAACTATAACAAATATATATATATATTTTTTTTTCAAATATGTTGGAGACTCTTTGACATCTATGTTTCCATTCTCAATTATTTTTCAATTTTATTTGTCTTGGGGACATTCTTAATTCAAAATTAATTACATAATTTGGTTAATGGATATCTTTCTGTACTTAGCATATTTGTTTATAATATAATGTGCCAACCAACAGTCCAAGAATTAAAACAATAAAATTGTTAGATCTCTTCAGATTTTCGATCCTATCTACAGGCTTCCCCCATTGTTCTGAAAATATAGACTATCATTGTCTTGCTATACTATATACTTTATAGTAGATAAATTTATACTATATATATTTATATATAGTATATATATATAGTATATATTTATGGAAATATATACTATAAATATATATGGAATATATATATATATATATATATATATATTCATGGAAAATTGTAGAATGTTCACCATCAGTATTTTGAACAGTATAAACAGTCACTATGCTGTAGTTTATGTTTTAGAACTTTCCTTCACTTGACATTATTTTAGTGTATTAATCTAGTCAAATGAAACTGCGGAACATGCATTTTTACTGTTAGATATAGTTTTCTTTTTAGCTTTATCAAATACCTGCTTATATTTGGTGATGGATGATAGACAATTTTCAATTATATACTATTACATATGTTGAATTTATAAATATTGATGTATATGTCCCTGTTTCTTATGGACAAGAGCTTATATTGGGGATACATATATGAATGGAATTGCTGGCTCACAAGATATGAAAATGTTCATGGTTTTGTAATTATGCCAAGTGGCTTCTAAAATGGTAGCAATAATTTATGTTTTTAAGAGAAAATTAAGTTGACCTGATAATTATCTCCAAAATTCAGATTCATCAGTTAAAATACCTTAAATCTTAATTAATATAAATAGTCTTTAACCTTGACTGATACCCATTGACTGATGTATAGATAAAGAAGTGGTACATGTATAGACTTAGAGACTGTTAGTATTTCTCAGTCAGAGAAAGACAAATGCCATATGATTTTACTCATATATGGAATTTATGAAATAAAGCAAATGAACAGAGTGAGTGGGGAAGAGAGGCAAACCAAGAAACAGACTGAACTATAGAAAATAAACTGAAGGTTACTGAAGCAGAGGTTGGCAGGGGGATTGGTTAAATAGGTGATGGGTATGATAGAGGGCATTTCTTGTGATGAGCACTTGGGTATTGCATGTAAGTGATCAAAATTCAACACCTGAAACTATTATATTGTTACACTGTTAATTAATTGTCATTTAAATAAAAATTTTCAGGAAAAAAACAGAATTGCAACATGGAGATTGATAACCAAATATATGTGTATATATTTATAGAACATCCCAGTACATAGCTTACCAATTGAATATTGCTAAAATTTAATACTTTCAATTTTTCACTGTGGCAATCGGGGGAAATGCACTTAAAAGCAGGATGTATTGTGTTATTAGTTTTAAATATGGAATAGAGTCAATCATCGAAAAAAGGAAAAGATTTTATGCAATGTCCATATGATTTGTTTCCTGAATTTTCAATGATAAACATCCATACCACATTGTTCATATAGTTATCAGATTTGTGGATAGATAGAAAGATAGATAGATCTCTCTCTGAAACTTGCATTGTGTATAAAGATCCAAATTATACCCACAACATCTGTGCATTACTCTCTGGAAAAAGAAAGAACAAGAACTACATTAATAAAACTTTTATCATTATGTTTTTAAATTGTTTAAATTTATTTTCTTATTTTTTAATTAAATTTAATTTTTTATTATTTATTTTTGAGAAAGTAAGAGTATGAGCAGTGGAGCGGAAGAGAGGGAGGGAAACTCTCAAGCAGGCTCTGTGTTGTAAGTGCAGATTCTGATGTGGGGCTTGAAATCATGAAACTGTGGGGTCATAACCTGAGCAAAAATCAAAAGTTGCATGCTCAACCAACTGAGTCACCCAGGTGCCCCTATTATTAAATTTTGAAGAGGATGAGTAGTATACAGTCTAGATGGTTTACTTGGCTGAAGGACATGTTATGAAGGTATGTTTATTCAGAAAGTTAGTGAAACTTTTAGAGAATGATGAAAGACAAGTAAGATATACAATCAAACAATAGTAACTGCTGGTATAGTTTTATTTTAGATGGCTTACTATCGATAGGTAATATGATCATGTATATGTATTTGTGGGTTTGTTGTAGATTTATATAAAGTCTGTAACTGGCTAGTTTACATAGATCCTCTTTGAATATGTTCACTTTATGTCACCATATTGTTCATTTCTTTATTTTTCACTTTTTATAATGTGCTAGTATTTCCAATTTACTGGGACAAAGGATACTATTATTAACATATTTGTACCAAAGTTGCATTTAATAGTTAGAATTATTTACTGAAAAAAATCCCAATTATAAAAGTGTTAGGTTAAAAATAGGAAAATAATTAAAGTTCATGATAAATTATTAAGCAAATTTTAAAAATTTCAACCTGTGTTACTAAAACCATGTTAGTGCACATTTAACAATGAAAGGCAGCAAGAGAAGAAAGCATTGGAAAAAAGGTACAAAACCAGCTACAAAACAAGTGACAAAAATGGCAATAAATACGTGTCTATAAATAATTGCTTTGAATGTAAAAGGGATAACAGCTCCAATCAAAAGACATGGGTTGACAAAAAGGATAAAAAATCAAGAGTCATTCATATGCTGAGTACAAGAGATTCATTTTAGCCCTAAAAACACTTGCAGATTAAAAATGAGGGGATGGAGAAACATCTTCCATAGTAATGTGTGTCAAAAGAAAGCTGAATAACAATATTTATATTGGACATAAAACATAGATTTTAAAAAACAAAGGACATTATATTAAAGAGCATAATCCAGTAACAAAAAGTAACAATTGTATTTATGTATGCATCCAGCATGACAGCATGTATATGTATATGTATGTACATACATATATATATATATATATACACACACACACATACATATATATATCAAAGATAAAGGAAATAATTTATAGTTCCTCAATGATAGGAGAGGACTTAATTTTATTTATTCAAACTATAATATAAATTTTAGTTAGTTAATATGTGGTAAAATTGTTTCCTAATGTAGAATTTAGAGATTCATCACTTACAATAACACCCAGTGCTCCTCATAACAAGCGGTCTCCTTAATATCCATTAACCATTTATCCCATATCCCTCCCCTCTAGCAACTCAGTTTATTCTGTATAGTTAAGAGTTTCTTATGGTTTGCTTTTCTCTCTCTCTCTCTCTCTCTCTCTCTCTCTCTCTCTCTCTCTCTCTTTCTCTCTCTCTCTCTCTTTCCCCCTTCCAATATGTTGATCTGCTTTATTTCTTGAATTCCACATGAATGAAATCATATAGCATTTTCCCCTTACTGAATTATTTGGCTGAGCATAACACTTTCTAGATCCATCCATATCATTGCGAATACCAAGATTCATTCTTTTTGATATATATAAAACTTCCTTATCCACTCATTAGTCAATGAACAGTTTGGCTCTTTTCCATAGTTTGGCTATAGTTGATAATGCTGCTATAAACATCAGGGTGCACATGTCCCATTGAATCACTATATTTGTATCCCTTGGGTAAATTTATTGCAATTGCTGAATCATAGGGTAATCTAGTTTTAACTTTCTAAGGAACTACATACTAGTTTTGACAGTGGCTACACCAGTTTGCATTCTCACCAAAAATGTAAGGGCATTCCCCTTACTCCACATCCTTGACATTTGTTTCCTGTGTTATTAATTTTAGCCATTCTGACAGGGGTGAGGTGGTATCTCAGTGTCGTTTTAGTTTGTATTTCCCTGATGATGAGTGATGTTGAGCATTCTTTCTTGTGTCTGTTGGCCAGATATATGGCTTCTTTGAAAAATGTCTGTTCAAGTCTTCTGTCCATTTCTTAACTGGATTATTTATTTTTTGGTCATTGAATTTGATATGTATTTTATAGATAGATAAAATTTTATAGACTTTTGTATATTAACACTTTATCATATATTTCATTTGCAAATATCTTCACCCCTTCTGTAGGTTGTTTGTTCATTGTTTCCTTTGCAGTGCAGACGTTTTTATTCTTTTGTTCCCCTTGCCTTGACAGACATGTCTGGTAAGAATTTGCTATGGCTGAAGACAAAGAGTTTGCTGCCTATATTCTACTCTAAGATTTTGATAGTTTTCTATCTCTCACTTAGGCTTTTAATCCATTTTGAACATGTTTTTGTGTATGGTGTAAGACATTGGTCTAATTTCAATCTTCTGCATGTCACTGTTCAGTTTTCTCAATACAATTTGTTAAGCAGACTGTCTTTTATTCCACTGGATATTAATCCCTGCTTTGTCAAAGATTAGTTGACCAAATAGCTGTGGGTCCATTTCTGTGTTTTCTTTTTAAAACTATACATTAGTTTACATAAAATGCAATATTGGTTTCAGAAGCAGAATTCAGCAATTCATCACTTCCATAAAATGCCCAGTGTTCATCACAAGTGCCTTCCTTGTAATACCCACACCCATCTCCTTCCATCAACTTTCAGTTCTTTCTCTATTGTTAAGGGTCTCTTGTAGTTTGTTTCTCTTTCTTCTCTTACCCTCTTCCCGTATCCTCATCTCTTTTGTTTCCTAAATTCCACTTATGAGTGAAATCATATGATATTTGCCATTCTCTGATTGACTTATTTTGCTTAGCATAATACATTCTAGCTCCATTTATCAACATTTATGGATTTTCTATTCTGTTCCATTTATCTAGGTGTCTATTTTTGTGTCTGTACCATATTGTCTTTATGACTACAGCTTTGTAATACAACTTGAAGAATGGAATTGTGATGACTCATGCTTTGTTTTTCTTATCAAGATTGATTTATTTGGGATTATTTTGTGGATCCATACAGATTTTATGATTGTTTGTTCTAGCTATGTGAAAACTAATAGTTTTTTTATAAGGACTGCATTAAAAATGTAGATTGCTTTGGGTAGTGTAGATATTTTAACAATGTTCTTCCAATCCATGTACATGGAAATGATTTTCCATTTCTTTATGTCTTCTTCAATTTCTCTCATAAGTGTTTTGTAGTTTTCAGCATACAGATATTTTACCTGTTTGGTTATGTTTATTCCTATGTATCTTATGGGTTTTGGTTCAGATATAAATTGGATGAATTCCTTGTTTTCTCTTTCTGCTATTTCATTATTCGTGGATGAAAATGTAAAAGATTTCTGTAGGTTGATTTTATATCCAGTGACTTTGTTGAGTTAGTGTATCGGTTCTAATAATTTTTTGGTGCAGTCTTTTGAGTTTTCTATATAGTGTATCAGGTCATCTAAAAAAAGTGAAGGTTTGACTACTTCCTTGTCCATTTCAGTGAATTTGATTTCCTTTTGTTGTCTGATTGCTAAGACTAAGAATTCCAGTACTATGTTAAACACAACGGTGATAGTGGAGATTCTGGTCTTGCATCTGACCATAGGAAAAGCTCTGTTTTTCTCCATTAAGGATGATATTGCTATGGGTCTTTTAGGATATTGAGGTACAATCCTTCTACCCTACTTTGTTGAGAGTTTTTATCAGAATGAGAGCTGAAGGGGAAGGGGGAGAGGGGAAAAGAGGGGGTGGTGATGGTGGAGGGCACTTAAGGGGAAAAGCACTGGGTGTTGTATGGAAAACAAGTTGACAATAAAATATTATTAAAAAAAGAATGGATTCTGTATTTTATCAAATTCTTTGTCTGCATCTATTGAGAGAATAATGTGGTTCTTATCCTTTCATAGATTAAAGTGGTGTATCACATTGATTTTCAAATATTGAACAACCTCTATAGCCTAGTAATAAATATTCCACCTGATAATGGTGTATAACTTTTTAATGGGCTGTTGAATTTGATTCGTTAGTATCCTATTAATTTTTGCATCATCAAGGTCTTTTGATTGGCCTGCAATTCTCCTTTTAATAGAGTCTTTGTCTAGTTTTGGACTCAATGAAATGCTGTGCTCATAGACTGAGGTAGAAGTTTTACTTCCATTTCTATTTTCAGGAAAAGTTTGAGAAGAATAAGTATTAATTCTTCTTTAAATGTCTGGTAGAAATTCTCTGTGAAGCCATCTGGCCCTAGACTTTTGTTTGTTGGAGGATTTTTTATTTCTGATTCAATTTCCTTGCTGGTTATGGATCTGTTCAAATTTTATATTAATCTGTATTTCAGTTTTGGTAGTTTGTATGTTTCAAGAATGTATGCATTTATTTATTTTTATTTATTTTATTTTTAGAAAGAGAGAGCAAATACATGATCTGGGAGAAGGGCACAGGGAAAGAGAGACAGAATCTTAGTTTTTAATGTTTATTTATTTTTAAAACACAGAGTGCGTGTGGGGGAGTGGAAGAGAGAGACGGAGACACAAAACTGAAGCAGGCTCCAGGTTCTGAGCTGTCAGCACAGGGCATGATGCAGTGCTTGCTCTCACAAACCATGAAATCATGACCTGAGCCAAAGTTGGATGCTTAACCAACTGAGCCACATAGGCGCCATGTCTTTCGTTGTTGTTGTTGTTTTCTTGTTTATTGGGATATAAAATTTTTATAGCATTCTCTTATAATTGTTTGTATTCCTGTGGTGTTGGTTGTGACAACTCCTCTGTCATTCATGATTTTATTTATTTGGGGGTTTTTTGTTTTTCTTTTTGATCTGACTAGGGATTTATAAATTTTATTAGTTTTATCAAATTACCAGCTATTACTTTCACTGATCTCTTCTACTACAATTTTATTTTTTTAGTTTTTATACTTTTTAATTTTGCTCTAATCATTATTATTTCCCTTCCTTTCCTGGGTTTAGGCTTTATTTGCTCTTTTATTATATGTAAGGTTAGTTTGCATATTTTAGAATTTTCTTACTTCTTGAGGTAAGCTTGTATTGCTATATGCTTCCCTCTTATGACCACCTTTGCTATATCCCAAAGGTTTTGGACTGTGATATTTTCATTTTCACTTTCATTTTATTTTCATGTATTTTTTAAATTTTTTTAAATTTCCTGGGTAAGCCAGTAAATTCTTTAGTAAAATATTTATGTGTTTGTTTTTTTGTTTGTTTACAGATTTAAAGAGAGAGTGCATGGGAGGCAGAGAGAGGTAAAGAGGATCCCAAGCAGGCCCTTCACTGTAAACACAAAGCTAGAAGCTTGGCTCTATCTCAATAACCTTGAATTCATGATGTGATCTAAAATCAAGAAGAAGACAGTCAACCAACTGACACCCAGGTGCCCCTAGTGGGATATTCTTTTAATATTCATGTATTTATGGTTTTTCCAAAGTTTTTCTTGTGGTTGATTTCAAATTTCATAGTGTTGTGGTCTGAAAATATGCATGGTATGATCCCAATCTTTTTGTACTTGTTGAGGTCTGATTTGTGACTCTGTGTGTGATCTATTCTGGAAAGAACATTCATTCTGCTACTTCAGAATGAAATGTTTTCAATATGTTTGTTATGTCCATCTGTTCCAGTGTGTCATTCAAAGCCACTGTTTTCTTGCATATTTTGCATGTAGATGATCTGTTCACTACTGTAAGTGGGATGTAAGTCCCCTCCAATTATTGTATTATTATCAATGATTTTCTTTATGTTTGTAATTAATTGATTTTTATATTTGGGTTGTACCACGTTTGGAGCAAAATTGTTTATAATTGTTAGGTCTTCCTAGTGGATAGACCTCTTATTTATGACATAATGCCCCTCTTCATCTCTTTTTACAGTCTTTATTTTAAAATCTGCATTGTCTGATATAAATATGGCTACTCTGGTTTTTTTTTTGGCAACCACTGACATGATAGATGGTTCTCCATCCCCACATCTTTATCCATTCATCAGTTGATGGACACTTGGACTCTTTTCATAATTTGGCTACTGTTGACAGTCTTGTGATAAATATTGGGATACATGTGTCCCTTTGAATCAGTATTTTTGAATCCTTTGGATAAATACTTAGTATGCAATTGCTGGGTTATAGGGTACTTCTATTTTTAATTTTTTGAGGAGCCTCCATACTGTTTTCCAGAGTGGCTGCACCAGTTTGAATTCCTATCAACAACGGTGTGAAAAGGTTTTAGGTTGAATTTGATGTGAGTTCTCTGTGCTTCCTCGATTAGGATGTGTCTTTTCTTCCCCATATAAGAGAAGTTTCAGCTGTTATTCATTTATAACTTCTGCTCCTTTTTCCTTCTCTTCTCCTGGGACTCCTATGACATGAATGCTATTGTGCTTTATGAATTTGCTGAGTTCAGTAGGTATACATTCATAATGCAATACTTTTATTTCCCTCTTCTTTTCAGCTTCATTATTTTCCATAATTGTAATCTGCTGAAGCACTTATTCATTTTTCTGCTTCATTCATCCTGTTTATAATTACAGTCATTTGATTTTCATCTTGATTATAGCATTTTTAAATTTCAGCTTGACTAGTTTTTAGTTATGATATTTCTGAAGTAAAGGGTTCTTTAGTGTCTTTTTTTTTTCCATCCTAGATAATATCCTTATGTTTGTTGTTTGAAAATCTGATTCAGGCATATTACTCTTATCTGTTTTGATTAGATTTCTGGCCTTTACCAAAAATTTCTTTTGGGGTCAATTTCTCAGTCTTGTCATTTTGTCTTGGTCGTGTGTGTGTGTGTGTGTTTGGAAAACAAGTTGTATTCCTCCTTCTAGGTCACAGCTATATTAAGAACAAGTCCTATACTGTCCAGGGCCTGGCACTTCAGGAAGTTTTTCAGAATGTGCATTTTGCATTTAATTTTTGTCTGTCCTTTCCCTCAGGTCAGTCCCCTGCAGAGTTTCTTTTTACCTGAAGTGGGGATTGTTAGACATTGTCCAGTGTGTGCCAGTTTAACCAGATATGCCTTGGTCTGCTTAATAAAATAAGCCTGATCGTATTTCCACTAGAGCTGAAGTTTTGTAGCACTCTATCATCAGTAGACTTATTGTGTGTGAGAGGTTTGTTCTGGTGTATTATGGCCGGCTGGCCAGTCGATACAGGTCCTGAGAGAGGGGGTGAGAGTGAGGTAGGGCAGGGAGCACAAAAAGTGAAGGCAAGGCAAGGTTTCTGATCAGGCCGCCTTTATTGAGAGACCACGCAGGTCTTATAAAGGATAGAAGGTGGGCAGCTGACGTGAGTCAGTTGCTAGGAAACAAGGGCGAGGACTGCAGCGTCAGCACGCAGCCCGAGAGGCTAACAAGGCAGGCTTGGGAGGTAAACAAGAAGGCCTCAGCTGAAGGTGATAATGCAGCTCTTGCTGTGCTGGGAGTGATAATGCAGCTCAGCTGTGCGGGCGGCTGATCTTGCAGGT
>PISW01017528.1:0-10210 GCA_004023785.1 Mungos mungo
GCTGCACCAGTTTACATTGCCACCAACAGTGTAGGAGGGTGCCCGTCTCTCCACACCCTCGCCAACATCTATAGTCTTTTGATTTGTTCATTTTAGCGACTCTGACTGGTGTGAGGTGGTATCTCAGTGTGGTTTTGATTTGAATTTCCCTGATGATGAGTGACACTGAGCATCGTTTCATGTGCCTGTTGGCCATCTGGATGTCCTCTTTGGAGAAGTGTCTATTCAGGTCTTCTGCCCATTTCTTCACTGGATCACTATCCTATGACCCAGCAATAGCACTGCTAGGGATTTACCCAAGGGATAAAGAAGTGCTGATGCATAGGGGCACATGTACCCCAATGTTCATAGCGGCATTTTCTACAATAGCCAAAACATGGAAAGAGCCTAAATGTCCATCACCTGATGAATGGATCAAGAAGATGTGGTATAATATACAACGGAGTACTATATGGCAATGAGAAAGAATGACATATGGCCATTTGTAGGAAAGTGGATGGACCTTGAGGGTGTCATGCTAAGTGAAATAAGTCAGGCAGAGAAGGATAGATATCATATGTTTGCATTCATAGGTCTAACAGGAGAGACCTGGCAGGGGACCATGGGGAGAGGAAGGGGGAAAGAGAGCGGGGAAGAGTGAGGGACACAGATCAAGGGAGACTACTGAATACTGCAGACGAACCATGGACTGAAAGGGGAGGGGGAGGGAGGGAGGGGTTGATGGTCATGGTGGGGGGCACTTGTGGGGAGAAGCACTGGGTGTTATATGGAAACCAATTTGACAATAAACTAGTATAAAAAATTAAAAAGAAAAAAAGCTTCTCACAGCAAAAGAAACCATCAACAAAACATGAATTGACAACCGGTGAATGGGAAGAGACATTTACAAATGACGTATCTCACAAGGTGTTAATATCCAAAATATATACGGAAATTATACAATTTAACACCAAAAACCCACAAATAATCCAATTACAATGGGCAGAAGACATGGATAGACACTTTTCCAAAGAGGACATCCAGAGCCAACAGACACATGAAAAGATGCTCAACATCACTCCTCATCAGAGAAATACAACTCGAAGCCACAATGAGATACCACCTCACGCCTGTCAGAAGGGCTAAAATCAACAACACAAGGCACAAGTGTTGGGGAGGATGCAGAGGAAAAGGGACCCTCGTGCACTGTTGGTGGGAATGCAAACTGGTGCAGCCGCTGTGGAAAACAGGATGGAGGGTCCTCAAAAAAATGAAAACAGAACTACCATATGATCCAGCGACTCCACTCCTGGGTACTTGCCCAAAGAAAATAAAAACACTAATTTGAAAAGACATAGTCATCCCTATGTTCACTTCAGGACTAGCCACAAAGACCAACATATGGGTGTAACCCAACCATGGATGAGGGAGCTGCAATGTGTACACAGTCGGAGGCACACAGTGGGATGTTACTCAGCCACAAGAACGATGGAATCTCACCATCTGTGCCAATGGCCGGACGTAGAGTGTATTATGCGAAGTGAAATAAGTCAGACAGAGAAAGCCGAATGCCATGTGGTTTCACGTATATGCAGAATCCAAAAAAACAAAAGAAATGAATAAGCGAACATACAAAACACAGAATCAGATCTACGAATACAGAAAACCAACTGCTGGTTGCCAGAGGGGAAGGGAATGGGGGTGGGGGTGGGCAAAAGGGGTGAAGGGGAGAGGGAGGCACATGAGTAAATCATGGCAATAAAAGGCACAACGTAGGGAACACGGTCGGTGATGTCGTGACAGCGTCACTGGTGACAGAGGGCTGCACTTGTGACAGAGCAGCTGAATCACTCTGCTGGGCACCTGGTCCTAAGGTAACATTCTAGGTCAACTATACTCAAATTTAAAAAATTATAGTATTCTCTTGTCCTTTGCCTTTTGAGTTTATCTAGCTCAGTTTCCCAATAGTTCACCAGTACAAATAATCCTTCAATTAATAGCTTTGGGATATATCCTTTCATATTTTTGGATGGCATTTCCTGGGGCAAAAGCATATTTTGCATATGGTGTTATGGTAAATGACAATTTCCTCTAAATGTGAACTGTCCAATTTTTTTATACAAAAAAGGAATCCCTTTAGTTTAAGGAAACTGATATTTCCCAAAGGTATAGAACTCTGGTGGTTATCTATTTTGATAAATATTAGAAGGAAATTGGATATTTTAATTTACTATTTAAAATGCAACAGCACTCCTGACGCAAGCTGACTTTCCACACGTCCACGCTTCAATTTTGCATTCCTACCAATAATATGAGGGCATTTCTGTTTATTCTCAGATTTGTAAAACCAAGTTGGCAAGCTTCTATTTTGTGCCACATAGAAAAAAAATAACATTTCGGTTTAGTTTAAAATTTTTTTAGAAGTAAATCTGAACAGATTTTCATGTTAAAGTGCCATTTTATTTTTTGTTTTTATGCTGTGTAAGTGTTCATTTTCATGGGAAATATTAAAATTAATTTGGAAAAGAACAGAGCACAGGCATTGGATATTCCTTTTGCTGTTGTGAAGTATTCTGAATATTTATTCTTAACATTTATTATTTTTAAGTTATTTTTATTTTAGTATTTTAAAAAATTCCATACTAGTGAACATAGAGTGTTACACTGGATTCAGGTATGCAATATAAGTGATTCAACACTTCTATACGTCACCCAGTGCTCATCATAGTAGGTGCCATTTTCATCTCTTTTATTAATTTCCTATTCATATAGTTTGCTATTCATGTCTTTTTCTTCAGTAATTGACATCTATATACATAATGTTCATGTGTATGTATATGCATGTACATATAAATACATGCAGAATCTTTGATATATGTTATAAATATTTGATTTTCCATCTGCTTTGGTTTTTTATTTGTTGTGCCATGAAAAAAATGTTTATTTTTAATTTTTAAAATATTAAAAAAATTTTTAATGTTTTTTATTTATTTCTGAAAGACAGAGAAAGACAGAGCACGAGCAGAAGAGGGCCAGAGGGAGAGCGAGACACAGAATCCGAAGCAGGCTCCAGGCTCTGAGCTAGCTGTCAGCATAGAACCCGACGTGGGGCTGGAACCCACGAACTGTGAGATCATGACCTGAGCCGTAGCTGAACACTCTACCGACTGAGCCACCCAGGCGCCCCCTTAAAACATTTTTAAACAATTATTTATTTTTGAGAGACAAGAGAGAGAGTGTGTGATCAGAGGGGCAGAGGGAAAGAGAGAGAGAGGGAGACTGAGAATCTGAAGCAGGCTCCAGGCTCTGAGGTGTCAGCACAGAGCCTGACGCAGGGCTTAAAATCATGAACTGAGCCAAAGTCTAATACTTAACTGAGCCACCCAGGTGCCTCTTAAGACATTTTTTTTAAATGTTTATTTATTTTTGAGAGAGACAGAGACAGAGCACAAGTGGGGAGGGGAAGAGAGAGAGGGAGACACAGAATCCGAAGCAGGCTCCAGGCTCTGGGCTGTCAGCACAGAGCCCAATGCGGGGCTCAAACCCATGGACTGAGAGATCATGACCTGAGCTGAAGTCCGATGCCTAACCAACTGAGCCACCCAGGCACTGCCTATCTTACATTTAAATCTCTACTTTATTTGGAGTTTAATCTGTGTCCTGTGTGACCTATGGGTCTAATTTCATCCCTTTCTACCCAAACCCATCTTTGCCCCAGTGATTTGGTATACCACCTCGTTAGTATCTATCACAGACTGAATTTCCACATGCCCTCCAATCTACATCTGAACTTTCTATCACGTTGCTTTTTTTCTGTCTATTATTGTGTCGATAGCAACTTGTTTCAGTCACCTGGTCACTTTGGCTGAGCCAGCCCCCTCCTACTTCCATACTGAACTTCTTTGCTGTTTTCCTAACTCTTCGGTTTTCATTTATCCATGTGGACTTTTGTATCAACTTGCTTAGTTTGAGAAGGAATATTTGGGGGCTCAATTATATTTATAAATTTACTCAGGGAGAACTCACATCCTTACAATGCTGAGTCACGTCTCTCTTTTTATACAAGCCAATTTTTGGTATCATTCAGAATGTTTGAAAGATAATGCATCTAACTTAAAACATTCATTCCTTAGAATTTTCTTACATTGTTGTCACTGATCTTCAAGGTCAAGTTGGGATTTATTTGTGTGTGTGAAAGCTGCTGGTTCCTATAAATTAATGTCATAGCAGCTAACACATTTGCTGTTTCTTACTGCTGAGTGACGTTCATCATCAGGTCCCTAGGGCTCTGCAGGTCGCTTCACTTCTAGCCTGGCACTCTGGCCCGTATCCCATCTCCCCACCCACATCTTTGTGCCCAATTCCCTAAGAAGTGCGCACTCAAGTTTTCCCTGCTACTCAAAGTCTCCGACTGGCTCATCCTCCTTTCCGACTCTGTTTTCCACTTGATGTCCCTACCAGAGTAGAACCACCATAATTCATGCGAGGGCACGATCCTGTAATGCAAAAAATTCAGTAAAAACAAAAAATGGCCGCAGTCCGTTCTAAGTCTTTTAACACCCGCCCCCTTGGGTTTCATTGGCAACTGGCCTGATTTCCTGGCTAGTAGAAAGCAATGAAAAATTTGTGGAAATGCAAGAATGGTAAATACACGTCTAATCTGGACAGTCAGTGATGCTGCAAAATAGGAATCCAAAAGTACAAGATAGTAAGAAATATAATAGGAATACATGCATTCTTTCTCTTTCTTTCTTTTTTTTTTTTAAGTAATCTCTACACCCAACGTGGGGCTCAAACTCATGACCCAGAGACTGAGAGTCACATGCTCCTCCAACTAAGCCAGCCAGGTGCTCCTCTGGAAGTTTCTTTAAGAGCTGATAGAACCCAATCACATGCTGAGGCAGGAGGCCCTTTGGGCATGATCCTTTCTTTACCTTGGCCTTCCAGAAAATTCTTAAATGTTTCTTCTGCATTATACTCAGCCCCCTCCACTCCAGCTCGCTTCTGTCTGAGCTCCTGGCTACTCCTGAGCACACGCTGCAGGTGCAGACAAGCAGCCAGTGCCCGTTTATTTCTCTGCCTTGCTCAAACAGCTGCCCTCAATGGCCAGGATGTGGTTTCCACCGTCAGATGTCTGATTGTGGTGAGCGCTGCAAGTGTCCGGATGAACATGGGTTCTAACGGGGATGGTCTTGAATAATCTGGTGGTGTGGTCGGTTCCGGGCCATCATTCAGCTCTGTTCTCCCTAAAAAGGATGAGGGGAGTTTCCACTTTCCGAACTGAAACAGAAGATGGAGGGGAAAGAGGAAATAGAGCCCAAAGCAAGAGTGAACTAAATTCCATCTTTGGGTTCCGAAGGCTGTGGAAATCGAGGGTTTAACTTTCTACGTTAATGGGAGCAATTTCCAGGGTCTTTGGTGAATGACTGGGTCTTTGAAGACATTCAGAGTAAAGGGAAGAACTGACCATGAGCTCTGTGCAGCCTGAGGGGACTGTTCATGAGCCTCCAAAAGTGGAAATGCCCTGAACGCTCATCTTTCACTGAAGACAGGGCCAAGCCAGCTCTGGTTACAGACCACGTCCAGCCAATCAAAACCAGACTTGAGGACAAATAAGCATCTGGGAAGAAACACACCATACTGAGCAAAGAAGTCAGGGAGCAGAGAGGAATGTGGATTTATGGGTGATCTTAATTTTGCATTACTCCCATGGAGAGAAAGACTAGCAGCAAATCCCAGGATTAACACAGGTTGATCTGCATGGTAGGATTATCAGGTTTTTATTTCTTCTTCCCACTTATCTATAATTCCTGAGCATTCTGTGATGAACGAATTGTTTGTGTAACAATAAGATACACACTTAGGCATTAAAAAAAGGAAATTTGTAGAAGGGCCAGGAGCCCAGTGAGCAGGCACTGCATGAAATCCCCTGAATTTACATTTTAAAGCATCCCTATTTCCAAATTAAGGGTAATTCCCATTTCCAAGGGGAAAGGACTTCATATTAGAGCCGGTGGACAGCTCTGCAGATTTTAGAAGCATGTCCGTGGATACCCCATCCCAAGGATGCTCACGCATCTCCACATTTGGTGTGGGGCCTTCATCTGAAGCAATGTCAACCCAATTCCTGGCAGGAGCAGGGGAGAGACTCAGAGCAATACGGCCCATAAATATATTCCCAAGTGTCTCTGCATTTGGAAGGAAAATTCTGGATGGTGTTCTGTTCTTTCTTAGAGATCCTGGGAAAGTCTGGTCCACATGACCTACTGCAGCAACCTTAGGAAAGAATCCCTAACTCAGGAACCCCTCTCTCCACCCCACTCATTTTATTTATTTACTTATAGATGTTTGTTTATTTTCTTGACAGAGAGAGTGTGTGAGGAGGGGAGGCTCAGAGAGAGAGGGAGACACAGAATCTGAAGCAGCTCCAGGCTCTGAGCTGTCAGCACAGAGCCCAACGAGGGGCTCGAATCCACGAACCCTGAGATCATGACCTGAGCTTAACTGAGCCACCCAGGCGCCCCCTCATCCTTGATTCCAAATAAACTACCTGCACTCACATTCTTGCCTTACGCCCTGCTTTCAGAGTCACTAACACTAATTCAAGGACTAGAAAATTCCATGAGGCTTCCTCCCTCATGACATGATTGAGTCTCTAATTGCTCAAGATTCCTCACCACAACTGGCCCAAGACATCATTTACTAATGTATTCACCCATTCACCATTCAGTACGTCTTACCCTTGTTCATTTCAGAAATATCTAAACATGTCAGCCCACAGCCACAAAATGAAGAGATAATGTTGAGCAAAGCAAATATATTCTCTGTCCTCATGGAAGGTCTAGTGACATTGAGAAAGCCCAATTAATAAAACAATTATAGGAACCAGATTTTGAGCAATAGAACACATAAGATAAAAAAAATAACCTGTCTTATGGATTTCATATTGAAGGTGATGAGGGAAAATTATTTAAATTACAGCTAAATGCCAAGCATGAATCTGTATTATAGAAATTAAGTGAGGTTCAGAGGAAGAAGAAAGGTCACCACAGGTGCCCTCCTCGGTACCCATCACCTCCCTAGCCAGTGCCCCGCCCGCCTCCCTCCATCAACCCCGTTTGTTCTCCATCATTAAGAGTCTCTTGTTCGTGATTGACAGGCGGGGGAGGGAAGACGAGAGAGCAGCATAGAAGGTGGGTTGTTTTTTTTTTTTTTTTTGCATCTCTCGACCCTAGAATGCAGCCAGATCAACACTGAGCCACCCCGCACACCTAGGAAACTGACGTGAGCACTAGCACAACAATCCGCACGGCCTGAACCACAGAACTCGGCACGCGCCTGCGCGGAGGGGTGAGCTGGGAGAGAGAAGGCACGGAGGGCTGGGGGCGGGTTTGCCGGCGGAGAGAGGAGGGACGGGGCGGAGTAGGGGAGACGCACCCCCACAACAGCCGCAGGACCCACTTTGGAAAAGTGGAAACAGCCGCAGGGGCCGAATGAAAAGGGAGGAGGAGGAAGGCCGGGTTTAAATTCCATCAAGACCATAAACAGGGCGCGTGCAGGGGTGACACTCCACGCGGCGTACCTGGCGGAGCTCCGGCGGGAGGGGACGGTCCCCGGGGCGGAGGGCAAGGCCCTGGGGTCCGCAGCCCCGAGGCGAGGCGGTTCCGCTGCGGGAGGCCGGCGGGTGCAGGCTGGGCGGCCTCCCCACAGGCCAGGGTCCCCGCGGACCGAGCACGACCGCGCTCGGGGTGCGGGAACAAGGCCGCCGGGGAAGCCTGGCGCCTGCCGCGGGTTGTGAGCCCCGTAATCCTTGAGACGCCGCTGCTACGGACCGCGTGGACTCGTGCTGGGGCGGCCTGGCACCGCCGCAGGCTCCGGGCGCTGGCAGCGACGCAGTTCCAGAACGTTCCTGGGGGCCGGCGGGCGCCCAATGCTGCCCCGGGAAGTGAGGGCTCGGAAACACTGCCGCGTCTGAAATAAAACGCAGGAGAGAAGGGCCAACTGGCAACCTGACGCCTTGGTCACGGACAGTGTAAAAGCAGGGAGTGGACGGTAGCTGGAGACAAACAAGGGGCGGGTGACTGCTGGTCGGGGAGAGTACAGAGCATTGACACGAGACTGGGATGGGGGACGCCATTTTCACCGCTCCTGCGCATGCGCGCGCGCACCTACAAGAGCAACAATCCACCTCGGCAAGCTAAGCAGCGCCACCTAGTGGAGAACGGAGACGTTACACTAAGCCCCACCCACTGGGCCAACCTCGCTCTTCAGGAACCCAAGTCTTTCCGCCTGCTTGGTTTACAGACTGTAAAGTGACTCATAGTTTGACTTCTAGGGGAAAACTATGTCATTTCAATCATACTTTTCTATTCAATTTATTTTCTTATTCTTGAATGCAGAAAGAGAAAAAATTATTTTTATTTCGCCTTTCTATTAAAAATGTTTTTCTTTAATTTTTTTCTACTATATATTTTACTTTTTTGTAAATTTTTCAAATTCTATGACTTTACTTCCATAAATGTTTTATTCTATTTCACTGTATTCATTTTTTCAAATTTTCAAACAGTTTCCTTTTTATTTTATTTTTTCTTAGCTTTCCCTGTTTTCTCTAACCTATCAAGCTTTCAACAACCAGACCAGAACACACCCAGGATCTAGCATCCTTTATTTTATTTTTTAGTGTTGTTTTTTAATTTTTAATTTTAATTTCTATACCTTATTAATTCCTTTTTTTCCTTCAAAATTATGAAACAAAGGAATTCACCCCCCAAAAAAGAACAAAAAGAAATGACAGGCAGGGACTTAATCAACACAGATACAAGCAAAATATCTGAACCAGAATTTAAAATCATGGTAATAAGACTACTAGCTGGGGTTGAAAATGGATGAGAATCCCTTTCAGTGGAGACAAAAGCTACTCAGGATGAAATAAAAAATGCTATAACTGAGTTGCAATCTCGAATGGATGCCACAGCAGCAAAGATAGATGAGGCAGAGCAGAGAATCAACAATAGAGAAGACAAACTTATGGAGAACAATGAAGCAGAAAAAGCAGGAGACTAAGGCGAAAGAGCACAATTTAAGATTTAGAGAAATTAGTGATTCATTAAAAAGGAACAACATTGGAATCAGAGGGTTCCCAGAAGATGAAGAGAGAGAAAAAGGGGTAGAAGGGTTATGTGAGCAAATCATAGCAGAAAACTTTCCTATCCTGGGGAAAGACACAGACCTCAAAATCCAGGAAGTACAGAGGACTCCCATGAGATTCAACAAAAACCAACCATCAACAAGGCGTATCATAGTCAAATTCATAAGATACAAAACAGATGAACGTAAGGGAAGGAAAGCAAAAATGATATAAAAACAGGGAGGGGCACAAAACATAAGAGACTCTTAAATATAGAGAACAAACAGAGGGTTGCTGGAGGGGTTGTGGTAGGGGGCTGGGCCAAATGGGTCAGGGGCTTAAGGAATCTACTCCTGAAATCATCGTTGTACCATGTGCTAACTAACTTTGATGTAAATTTAAAAAATAAGAAATTCTAGCAAAAAAAAAAAGAGTCTCATGATTTGTTTCCCTCTTCTCTCCTCCCCTTCCCATATGTTGATCTGTTTTGTTTCTTGAATTCTATGTGTGAGTGAAATCATATATTTGTTTCTCTGACTTATTTCTCTTAGTATCATACATTCTAGCTCCATCCACATTGTTGCAAAAGGCAAGATTTTATTCTTTTTGTTTCCTAAGTAGTACTCCATTGTGTATATATATATATATATATATATATATATATATATATATATATATACAACATTTTCTTTTTTTTTTTCAATGCAACAAGGGTTTATTTTTCTTTTTTTTCCCACAATATTTTATTGTCAACTTGTTTTCCATACAACACCCAGTGCTCTTCCCCATAAGTGCCCTCCACCATCACCACCACCTCTTTTCCCCCCACCCCTTCCCCTTCAACTCTCAGTTCATTTTCAGCATTCAGTAGTCTCTCAAGTTTTACATCCCTCTCTCTCCCCAACTCTCTCTCCCTCCTCTGCTCCCCTGTGTTCTCCATTAGGTCTCTCCTGTTTTCCTGTTAGACCTATGAGTGCAAACATATGGTATCTGTCCTTCTCTGCCTGGCTTACTTCGCTCAGCATGACACCCTCAAGGTCCATCCACTTTCCTACAAATGGCCATATGTCATTCCCTCTCATTGCCATGTAGTACTCCATCGTG
>PISW01017529.1:0-10199 GCA_004023785.1 Mungos mungo
AGCCTTAGGCAATAACTGATCTAGGCCTGCCCTTAGGAATGTTAAGGGTATTACAAGGGTGGTCCCTCTTGCCTTGGGCAATGTGTGCCCGCCTAATAGTTCTGGAGAGACTGACCTTTAGACCTAGTTTAGAGGGGAAACTTAAAGCCTGTCATGGCGTCTGCTAGGTTCAGACTCGTGTTCTTACAGGATGAAACCAAAGCATAGTTCGGGGCCAGCCCCCTGGCGGCACTGAGTTCAGAGTTGGTCTCTGCTCCAAGCAGGAGGGGCAGGCTTGGCAGGTGGGGACTCGGGAGTAAGTGGGGATGGTCTAAGTGGATGTGCTGGCCCTCGCCTTGGAGGAGAGCTTTTAGGAAGTCTAGGGAGACATTCGGCTGCTGAGAATCAGGAAATGACAGGCAGGACCAAGATCCTGTCTAGCCTTGGGGCAGGGTGGCCGTAGCACCCCTCCCAAGAGGAACTTGGGAACAACTTGACCCCGCTGAGACTTGTGACCTCTTCCTGGCCTCATTCCTAGCAGGTTCTGCTGAGATAGGCTAATCTAATCTTCTCCCAGAGTAGGAAATGAGAACTTCACAGAGAGGTTTGGTGTTTTGCCCAAGATCCCACAGCACAAGGCAGTAGAATCAGTTCTAGGGTCCAGGGCTCCTAATGGCTGTGAGCAGGGAATTTTAAATGCACCCCACGAATCATTTCACTGTGAAATAAGTACCCAGCATCAGTTCTGTGTCTGCCGCCCTCTTTGAAGCTCACGGAAGGGAAGGACTTGTGTGTGTGTGTGTGTGTATGTATGTGTATCCCAGGAGCCAGCAGCTAAGTGGGGGAGACCCCTCTTTCACAGACAAAAACAAGCAAACGCCTTGAGGCAGGCCCGAATGTGGCGCCCAGGGGTGCTTGTATGAGCTCACAGAGGTTGGAGGTGGGATGGGGGAGAACCTTTGCAAATTTCGCCGTGTCTCTGTCCGACTGGCCTTGGGGAAAGGCAGGCAGGGTCTGGGTGAGCAGCGGGCAGGCAGAAGGTGTAGAGAGGGTAACTAGGGGCACCAGCATGGGAATGGATGGGCAGGAAGGAGGCCAGTCTTGAGTAAGGGCAGCTGTTGAGAAGGGGCTGGAGGGAGCCAGGAAAGGAGTAGGGCCCAGAGCAGGCGGGCCCTCGGGGGCTGTGTCCTGCCCTGGCTTCCCTGCTCCTTTCACCTTCCTGCTCATTGCTATAGGGCACCCAGCACTTACCCTCTAATGGAACTGTCTTTAGGGTTGTGACTCTAGAGAGTAGTAGAGGCCTGGAAGCAGGGAGAGCAGCAGAAGGTTCTGCGGAGTGGCCCTAGGATTCCCAACTCAAGTCACTTCCAAAGGGGGGCTTCTCCCCCACCCCGGCCTGGCCCCTTCCTGGGGTCTTCCAGCTCCCAGCCCCCAAGGACTGGCTCTGCCTTGGGGAAGTAGAAACCGCTTATCTTATCTGCCGGGCTCTGAGGAATTTGGCAGGGAGGGAGGAAGGGGCTCCAGGGACCCGCAGGCTCACAGATCTCCCCCAGTCTGGAGCAAAAGAGTGCTCCATATTACTAGCCACATAATAGACGCCCGTGATAAGCCGCTGCCTCCTCCCACAACACAGATAGTCTTCAGGTTTGGAACAAGGAACCAAAAGAACAAACCAGCAGACCCAGCATGGCTGGGCTTGGTCCCTGTACTAGTTCCGAGGCCTGATGCCGCAGCCTGTACCCAAGACAGCTCCATTCATTGGTGTCCCCCGCCTCCAACATGCCAGGAGTGTCTCTTGGTTCTGCAGACGAAACGTTCATCCCGTCCTGGTTCTTCCTCCAGGGGTGCTGCCCCTCTCCCTGCCAACCCAAAGCTAAGCCAGCCGGGTCCAATCCCAGCGCCCCGGGAGGCTCTCTGCGCCCCAGGCTGTAGAGGCAGAGGCAGGCCCTTGGGCGGTGTTCTAATTCATCCCTTTTCCTTCTCTTGCCCCCCCAGGGGAGCAGCAGCCAGCCCACTCCCCTCTGAGGTCCCCAAACACCATATTCTTAGATTTATTGTATGTGTTTGCAGTTGCTCCTTGAGTATATAATGAGTGAATGAGTCACAGAAATGAGCCCACCTGGATGGGGCTGGATGGGGCCTTCGGAGAAATCACACCGCAGCCAAGTGTGAGAAAGCAGAGCAAATGGCCGGGGCAGAGCCAGTGGCTAGGGTCAGTGGCTCCCTCAGGGACCCGGCATCCTCCCGGCCAGCAGGGTGACAGCAGTTCCTAGAGAGATGTCACCCTCTCAGAGCCCCCGAGTGGCCCCAACTGGCCACCAGAGGCCTCCTCAGGACACCGGGCCAGGGCCTCCAGGGCACAGCCACCGAGCATGTTTTTGGTGCCATCTCGTGAGCCTCAAAATGCACTCCGTCGCCTACTGCCCAGGGCCCACAGGGACTCCCAGACTCCTGGCCGGGGAGCTCGGCCCTGCCTGATCCTAATCTTGGCCCTGCCAGGCCTGCAACCGCAGGGCCTTCAGCATGTCCCCTTAGCCGTCACCTCCCCGAGGCTACATTTGCTGTGACTGAGGCTCGCTGGGGCCTGGGGCCAGCTCCAAGCTCTGAGCTGTCAGGAAAGGCCTAGGTGTGACCCCGCTGCCCCCCTTGAGGGCCTCCATGCTGGGCCACAGCGAGGCCAAGCCTTCCTGGGGACCCTTCTCCGGAGGCTTGGCTCAGGGAGGGCAGGACCGCCATAACCAGTGCCAACCACGGGTCCAAAGGAGCCACACTGGGTTTCTCAAAAAACATGACTCTCTTCCTCAGTACAAGCACATTTTGGAAAACTTCAACAAAGAAACCACGTGGGGAGAGTGGAAAAGGGGGGAAGAAGGGAGGGCAGGAGAGGGCAATTTTTTTTTTTCTGGAGAACACTTATTTCTCTCTGAGTAGCCAAGCAAAGCCTAATCCCAGCAGTTTTGGGGCCAGATTCAATAAAAACTCTGTCTGCAGAGGCCTGAGCAAAGCCACAGAAAATAAATACTTCGTGGCTTGTCCGGTGTCCTGCCGCCTGGAGCCCAGAGGGCCTGTTCTATTGACTCTCAGCCCAGTGGGATATGGACCGAGTGTGGGATTCTCTCCGCAGCCACTCAGCTTCCTCTCCCCAGTTAGGACCATTTAAAAAACCGTAAGTAGAGTTTCCGGTGTGGAGGGGGAGAAACAGAGGAGAACATAATTTGGTTGAAGGAAGGAAAAAAGCACAGCAGAAAAGCCAGTTTATTTTCCGTCGGAGCCAGCGGCCGTCGGACTGTCTTGTTTGGGGAAAGCCGTACCCGGCCTGCCCTGAGCCGGCACACTTTCCCCGCACGGCTCCTTACACTCTCGTCTCTGCGGGAGGAAAGCCCGGTTCTCTCAGATCTCGGCTGTGGCGGGGCCTCTGGGTACCTCTTGCCTGGTGGGGTCTGCTCGGTGACCGACGGGGCCACTGGGGAACTCAAGATAGAAACACATGCAGGGCCACAAACAATGAAGAGCTGAACTGAGCCTCACCAGTCAGAATGGAACAGACTTTTATCAACTGGGAAAGCACAGAGTTTGAGGCTGTGCAGTAGGGGGCTTTTCCAAGAACAGGGAGGAAAGGAGAGGAAAGAAGGGGCTTTCAGGACTCGGGAGACAGTCTCTGGGATGTTAGTCTGCTGTCTTCCCGGCGTTGGCCTCACTGACACAAATTCCTTTCTTGCTTCACCTCCACGCGTTCCTCTGCCTTTGGACATTGTCAGTTGGCCAGTGGCCAAACCTGGTCTGTTTGGGACCCCCGGAACCAGGCCCTCTTGTACCCCTGTGCCCCGGCTACAGGAGATGGGTGAGTGGTCCAACTAGAAACAGGGCGATGGCAGGAGAGGACCACTAAACCCCAAGGGCCTGGAAACCAAAACCCCCCAACTTTTTAAGAGGTGACAGGTCAAAACATTTGGGCAGCCATCTAGGGGCATGAGAAGTCCTAACTAATCCCAGAGATGGGCTGCAAGACTGTGACCTCTTTCTTACTGTCTAGATCCTCCCTCGGATGGGTGCCTGGTAGTCTCCAGAGGGCGGATCTGGAGGTGGGGAGTGAGCCCGCGCTCTTCCTCTCACGCCCTCCACGCCATGTCAAGGAAGAAGACGACCGGTCTGCGCTTGTGTTCCAAGGAAATGACAAAACCGAAGGCTGGAGGGCTCTGGGCCTGGGCTCTGGGGCAGCCTGGGTCGGGGAGCTGTGTCCCCCGCTTTCAGCCACAGCCACTTCTGAGGGCCTGGAGGGACTGCCAGGGGCCACAGACTCGGCCTATAAATACATTCCCCGGACATGTCATTCCACCCTCAGAGAGCGACTCTGTTAAGTTAAACACTGTTCTCCCCAAGTTCTTATTTGAAAATGCAAATACTCTGGAGAGGGCTGATTCCGAGAATGTGCACCTCTGACAAAACTCAGGAACTGATGGATGGGAGTCCCCTGACCTGACCCCAGGGGCTGTGGGTTAGCTGTTCCCTCTTCTGGCAGACGCAACTGTTCCCCAAAGCTCTCCCGGTGGCCTCAGTGTCAGGATGCGGTGGCTTGTTGTATAGAAAGATTCGAAGTCCAGTATTTGAGGAGAGGAAAGAAGAAAAGGATGAATAGAGCGTTCCAGACAGTCTAGATCCTGTCCCCACCATCAAACACAGGGTCATGGACAGCATAAAACAAGCTTTGGGGGCAGGAGCGACTGAATCTTTTGGTACAGTAATTGTATCTACCACGAGTTGCAGCATGTCAACTAGTCAAAAATCCAAGCTCTAAAGTATTCCCCTGGGAGCAGGATTGAAATAGGAAAGACTTCTTAGCAGCCAGAAAAGACGTCAAAAATCCATATTTTGAAAGACAAGCTCTTTATTTGTTGATGAAACTTTAGTCAAAACCTTTGAACTGGGGCGCCTGGGTGGCTCAGGCTGTTGAGCTTCCGCTTCTTGATTTTGGCTCAGGTCATGATCTCATGGTTTGTGAGATGGAGCCTCACATCGGGCTCTGTGCTGACAGTGCAGAACCTATGTGGGATTCTCTCTCTGCCCCTGCCCCACTCAGGTTCCCATGCTGGCACATGCTCTCTCTCTCTTTCTCAAAATAAATAAGTAAACTTAAAAAAGAAACATCAGGGCACCTGGGTGGCTTAGAGGGTTAAGCATCCTGCTGAAGCTCAGGTCATGATCTCACAGTTCATGGGTTCAAGCCCTGTGTCGGGCTCTATGCTGACAGCTCAGAGCCTAGAGCCTGCTTCTGATTCTGTGTCTCCCTCTCTGCCCCTCTCCTGCTCATGCTCATGCTCTGTCTCTCTCTCTCTCAAAAATAAATAAACATTAAACAGCATGAGCTGATATCTAAATCCCAAGGTTGAAGAAATGGAGAAAGGAGGAAAAAGTACCGTTAAAAGGCGGTTGGGGGGAGAAGATCCAAGCTCGGCTCTCTGGTCAGTTTGGAACGTGATGAGGGGCTCACCTTCATAGCGCTCCGAGGTCACGGCCCAGGGAAAACACAAGATTCACATCAGGGACCACAGGTGACCGAGAAAGCATTCAATTCTTCTCCGGGGAGTACGTGAGGGATTTAAGAAAGATTTATATTCGAAACTGAACAGTGAACTGGGCTCTGTTTTAATGGGATAAATACTCACGTATCAGAGCATCGGGTTTCTTCTCCAGCAGAGCCAGGGAGTAGAGGTTTCACTGCAGGAAGTTCTGATTCCAGCAAGTTCTTCGGCCCCCCTGAAGCACAGCTGGAGGCAAGAAGAGAACCTGGCCCTGGCGCCTGCCTCAGTGAGGGGCCGGTGACCCATCGGCCCCCAGCCCCTGGAGGTCCTGAGCGCTCCAAACATAGCTCAAGCACCTGAGGAAGGTGGCCTTAATTTAAATACCACAAGTGGCTAGTGGCTGCCTTATATGGACAGCACATGACCCTTGAGGGGTCCCTCAGGGTCCTCTGGGGCTGCACAGAGGAGCTGCTAACTGCTCCATCAGCCTGGAGAGTCGTTCATTCACTGTATGTGCAACAGTTATTAAGTGCCTACTGCATACCTCCTAAGAAAAGGATTATCATGTGAAATAGTCCAGTGCACTATCGTGAGCTATCAATCCCTCTCTTTTTCTCTGCTTTTCCCTCCTTTCATAAGCAAATCCTGACATAGGTGAAGCAAAGGGCTGGGTCCTGCCTGGTAATGGTTCTCAAATTAAGTGAGGGACCCACAGAGGACCCTCATTAACTTCCCATTAGAACTGCTGAATAAGAATTTCTTGCATCCCGGGTCCTGCGTCTGAGGCTCCCCACGAAGAATACAAAGCTACTAGCAGGTGCTTTTCCACCACGAGTTTATCATTTAGAAGATGTGCTTGGAAAAAAATCAGATCCACCAGTAGTGAGCTCATTTGAACAAACAGCTCCTCCCCAAGAACTGTCTGCAAATCCCCCAGAGAGAACTAATACCGTGAGCCTTTTTACAGTGACATCTTAAGGGAATTCGTTGGGCAGATGTTTTTCCTACCATGGAGACAGATAGCTGCAGGGGAAGATCTGGCCGCCCGTCCTGCCTCCGTGACCTTCACAGAGGCCTTCCCCTCTCCCATTCTGTTCCCCATCTGTTAAACAGGGATCATCGTCCTTAACATCAATGTGTCCAAGCTTCCAGGAGAGGTGACAGCCTTGAGGTTCTGGGGACCCTCGGGGCTAGCTGGGCTTCCAACCTGCAAGAGGGGGTGAAGAAAGGAGACACCCAAATCAAAGGACATGCAGGCTTTTCTTCACCCTGGGAAATTTTCAGCTTGGAAAACATTATGCTCTAATTGTATTCCGGTTCAACCCAAGCGCACATAGAAAAGGCTTAGATTTGATTTCAACTCAAACTGGTTCATTAGGTACTTTTTGAGTTAAAAAAAAATGAGTTGAAACTATATTTAAAAAAATGAATTGACATGGTGAGTTAGTAAAATTAAAATCTGAATTCAAGGTTGAAGATCCCAAGTGGAAGGTTTTGATTGTTGGTTCAGTTCAAGTCCCTGTTGTTCAAAGGAACTCAACGGAGCATTTATTTATCACCGAGTTTGCTCCAGGAATGGGTATGGGACAGTTTCAAGAGTTTCTGCTCCTCTGGGGAAGGAGACAACTAAAAAATCTTCTTCTCCAGGAGTAACACACCCAAGAACGATGGCAGAGGTCACCAAGTTCCTGGTGAGCCTGGCCTTGGAGTGGGGGTGGGTGATGTGTGGATTGGGCACAATACATTCACTGAGCAGTGATGGGGAGGGGTTTCCTAGGCAGTGGATGAGGAGAAAGGGGAACAGGAGGATCAGGAGGCTGGGAGATAACACAAAGCCATAGAAGGAAGGGAAGGGGGTAGTTTGGCTGAAGGGCACTCATGGGCTTGGGGAGGTATCCAGAGGCTACAAGAGGACTCAATGCTGGGCCTCTGCCCCCAGGACTATCTATACACACATGGTGTAGATCTCCATAGGTACAATGAATTCCCTGAGCAGAAGAAAAAGCCTTCTAGGTATGCACATATTTGTTTGCTTAAAAGCTTTACTAAATATAATTTACATATCATGCAATGCATTCATTCAAAGTATACAACTGAATGGCCTAGAAAGTATTTACAGGCATGTGCAGACATCACGACTGTCCATTTCAGAACAGTTTCCTCACCTTGAGAAGAAATTCCATACCCCTAACTAACACTTTTCCTCTCCACCCGCCCTCACCAAGACTCCTACTTATACACCAACCCTACTTCCCGTCGCTGTGGATTTCCCTATTCTGGACATTTCAAATACATGGAATCAGACAATATGTGGCTCTTTGTATCTGGCTTCTTGCACTTAGTATAAATTTTTCAAGGCCCATCATGTTCTAGCATATACCAGCAAATCACTCCTTTTTATGGTCAAGTAATATTCCGCGGTATGGCTATACCACTTTTTGCTTCTTCATTTGTCCGTTGATGGACGTTTGGGTTGTCTCTACTCTTTGACTTTTGTGGATAGTGCTGCCATGAACCCTCCTACTAACTCGTCCCCGTTAGGACTCCCAGGGCGTACATTACTAGGATACGTACCTAGGTGTGAAACTGCTGGATCAAGGGTAAGTCTAACTGTTTGAGATATGGGCAGACGGTTTGGTATTTACATATTTATTTGGAGAAGAAGGAAATGAATGAGGAGATGGCAATAATAACGCAAATCAGCTTGAAGCCAAGCTGAGCCGGTGTTCAGGGAAGAGAGAGATTAGGAGAGCAATCACAGCACCACACATGGCATTGCCACCTTCCCAGTCACAGTGCCAGCTTGGAGGAGACATGCTCAGAGCCAGCCCCTGTGGCCACCCACCTAGTGACCATGGCACATCCTTGTCACTGCGGCCCCACGCCACGAAGCAGGCCAGGCTGGCTGCGAGTCCCGGGGGAGCACAGCAAACACATCAGTCCCCCAGCCTGGCATTGGAGGAGGACACAGAATCAGGGATGAGCTCACTTTCCCAAGGCTGACGAGCTCATAGTGATGAGGCTGGGACTGCAGGCAGCCTATCTGGCCCCAGCGCCCACCTCACTTTGCTACCTCGATCATTCTTTCACAAGGACAAAGCTGACATTCTCATGTCATAGATGAGGACACTGAGGCTGAGTCAGATACCCTTTCCCAAGGCCAGAGACTCAAGACCAGTCTCTGGCCAACACCAAGGCCTCCCTGTACGATGACAGAAGACAGAGCCAGCACGCAGTGAGTTACAGCAATTGGAGGTAGAGGTGTGCACCTTCCTGTAGTGCCGCTTCTTCCAAGAAGTTCTTCCTGACTGCACCCCCAGTGAGGCCACAGCTCCCCAATCTGGGCTCCAGCAGCTCCCAGGGATGATGGCCCTGCTCACTGCGTGTGACCATTGGCATGTAGATGGCTGATGCACATGGACCATGAGCTTGACCTCATCCCCGTGCATCTACCTCCAGCACCAAGCCCAGGGTCTGGCCCAAGCAGGTGCCAAGCAAGCATGTGGGGGACAAGTGGGTGAACGGTGACAGTGAGGTCCAAGTAACAAGTGACAGAGGGGCTTGGGCAGGGAAGAGCTAAGCTACCAGAGCAAAAGAGGGGACAGGGGACCCCACATGGGACAGAGACTTCCAGTGGGGAGGACTGAGGGTGGCCCTGGGCTCCTGAGGTCTAACAGTCCAGAGAGGCCAGGGGTGGGGACTCTCCTGTGTGGCCAGAGCCAAGGCAAGGAGAGCCAGGGCCTCTGTGTGAAGGAGGAGATGGCCTTCCTCCCTGAGGAGCCCAGGGCCCGGCCAGGACTCGTCAGCCGCCAGAGGTGGGACACAACCCGTGCACTGCGTGTGGGAGTTTCTGGAGCGTGGGGATGTGTGTCTGCATGAGGGGGTGGGGGGGCACACGTGGGGCGGGTATGTGTGGTACGTGTACATGATCTGTGTGTTTGTGCCAGAGATTCTGAATCTTCCGGCTGGTTGGCCTCTGAGCGATGAGGGGTGGGAAGCAGAGCATGAGGGTCCAGGTCCCAGAACTAGGAATGGGGTGTCTTTCTGAGGACGTGACAGGGTTTCCTGCCACCTGGGAACGGGGCTGATGCGAGGCCCGCCATGTGCCGTGAACCAGAGATGGTTCCCAGCCGGGCAGGCCGCTGCCTTCTGCTCCAGCAAGGCCTTCCTTCCTCAGAGGACTGGGTAGGCAGTGAGGGCAAAGGTGTGGACAGACTGGAAAGAGGAAGCTGGGAAGGCAAACAGCCCCGGGGGATGGAGGTGCCCGGTCACAGAAGCCCGGGCTCAGGCTGAGACCCAGGAGGGCCTCTGGCCACGACCAAAGGACGCACCTTCCTTGCAGAGGCCTGATCTGTCAGGGAAGGGGCTGCACAGGACCCCCAAGGGAAGCCTCGGCTGCCATTCCAGAACGCTCTGCGGTCCCGACAGTGAGACCCAGCCACCGGGCAGTGAGCTTCCTCCCATGAGTCCCGCTCCCCCCCCACCCCCGTCTTGCCCAGTCAGCTGCTAGGGCGCAAACATCGGGGAAACCGCAGTCTTGCGAGGACTCTGCTGATCCTGTGTCTTCACCTCTCCCAGTGACGCTAAGGACTGGGCCACAGGGATAGGGAAGCTGCGCACAGGTTTCTGACCCTCACCTTGAGACAGAGTGCGGCTCCTGGGGTCTGTCCGGGAGAGCATCGGTGGCTCTCGATGCCTGAC
>PISW01017530.1:0-10195 GCA_004023785.1 Mungos mungo
GGCGGCAGGGGCACAGGGATTCTTTACAAGCCGCGCGTCGTCCAGTCGGCCAGTGGCCATGCCGCCCGCCCCGGAGTGTTTTCCGTGCCACCACTACGCCCCGGGGTCCCCCTTTAAGCACACTGGCCGCGGATGAGGAGCGGCTGCTGACGGTTGCGGGGCCGTGCGATGGACAGACACTGTGCATACTGTCGCCTCCCCCAGTCCGGCTGGGCCGGTCCTGGGAGGAACTGTATTGTCCGCTGGCAGACGGGGCCGGGCTGTGCGGAGAGCGCAGAGCTCCAGTCAGCGGTGGGCCGGGTCCGAACAGCCCGACGTTGTGCAAGCGCCACGCCTCCCGTCCCCGGGGCTGCGGAGACCAGGCTTCCCCGTCGCTGACCAGCACGGAGGCCTGCGGAGTCCTCGCCCCGGGGAGGCCTCTGCTGTGTCATTTCCGAACCCGGAGCCCCAGGCCCGGTGGAGGCGCCCGCCGGGCTCCGCGCGCCCCGACGACTTGCACATCTGTAACTCCGAGTGGTGATAAATAGCCCACTTCACACGTCGACGGTAAAGGAGACTTTTCTCTCCAGAAAGAAAATGATGTTCTCAGAACACAGCCTCCTGATGCTTTTACCACCTTTGAGGGGTGTGTGTAAAACAGAAGCAAATAAAACCCTTCACGTAATTGCTCTCAATTTTGTCATTCGGGGCTCATCACGCAACAAAACAGAACAATTCCCGAGCAGAAGCCGTTGATGGATGTGCCGCTCAGTGGAGAGGTTTTCGTGAGATGGTTTATAAATATTAATGGTATTGACAGAGCCTGAAAAATGTGTCCTGCTGCCTCTGTGGCAGCCACGGGGCCCAAGGCTCTGCTCCTCCGCCTGACGGCCACCAGTTCTCTCCCGGACTTGCTCACTGGGTCCATTTTTCCAGTTCACCTTCAGAAATTATCCAGAAGCGAAGGTTTGCCGAAAAGATGTAGGTCAACCAAACTAGACATCTTAATGGGTTTTTTTTTTTTTCCCCTTCTCCTCTTCCACTTAGCTGACTCGGCTTCACTCTCCAAGAGCACTCCTTTTTATACTGTTTTTTTTTAAGAAAATATTTTAATGTTTTTATTTTTGAGAGACAGAGAGAGACAGCGCGAGCAGGGGAGGGTCAGAGAGAGAGGGAGACACAGAATTGGAAGCAGCTCCAGGCTCTGAGCTGTCAGCATAGAGCCTGACGTGGGGCTCGAACCCACAAACCGTGAGATCATGACCTGAGCTGAAGTCGGACTCTTAGCCGACTGAGCCACCCAGGCGCCCTGTACTGTTATTTTTTTTATGTTTGTTTATTTTTGAGAGAGACAGAATGTAAGCAGGGGAGGGTCAGAGTGACAGGGAGACACAGAATCCGAAGCAGGCTCCAGGCCCCGAGGTGTCAGCACGGAGCCCGACATGGGGCTCAAACCCAAGAACCATGAGATCAGGACCTGAGCCGAAGTCGGACGCTCAACCGACTCAGCCACCCAGGCGCCCCTACATTGTTATTTTTTAATGCAAGTTAGGAAACGACATGACATCTCAATCCAAGGAGGGGCCACTGGCGTGAGAGGTTTAGTGACTGCGCTCACTGGCTTCACACCCTGGAAACACGCGGACCGCGGGCCGGTGAAGTGCGTCTCGCACATTAGACGTGTTCATACAGCGGCTCTTACAAAGTGCGCGGCTCTAATCTCATCCGACAAAGATGGTTATTTCTGGTCATTTGTAAAGTGTACCCACTGGACACACATTCTCCTTGACAATTTAAAATTGCTCCCTTCAGCTGTGACCGCGTCGGATCAATCAAGTGAAACCGTGTGTATAGAACCAAGGTAACAGTTATTTGCAGAACATCTTGCTCTTTCTTGTATATAAAAGAACCTAAAAGAACTGCGTTGGGTTTATTCCAGATGTCCACTGCCTAGCGTTGCGTGCTGTCTCCAGTGGGTAAAGATGCTAACAAATTTGTTCTGGAGGAAGGAGGGGCACAGGGGGCCTCCTGGATGGACTTGCGGGGTCAGGAATCAACAGAAAGGCTTTCCAGAAGCCCTACTGGGCCATCCTTGTCCTGGTGAAGGGAGTCTGGTCGACATGACGGAAGACGCTGCGTCAATGACTGAAGACCTACCAGCCCTGTAAGTCACCCCCCAGGACGTCCGTTCTTGCTGGAGGTGTGGACGGCGTGGGACTGGTCTGCCCCCAGCACCATCCGGATAGATCCGTGTCGGCAAATCTAGGGTATATATGTAGCCACTCACTCTTCTGCCCACTGAAATTCAGAATGGGACCTTATTTGGAGAGGTCTTTGCCGATGTGATTAGTTAAAATGAAGTCCTCCTGGATGAGGGTGGGCCCCGAATCCAACGGCGGGGTCATCAAAAAGAGAGAACACAGAGAGGCACACACAGCCAGCCTTGTGGGGGTGACGTGGCCGCGAGCTAAGGAATGCCGGGAGCCACCAAAAGAGTAATTACCATCCGGATGGTGGTAAAGAAAAGAATACAGCACCCGTGACGGACGACTCACTGCTCACCTGCCTCACCACGGCGGCGTTCAGGCATGCTACCGTTTGGCACGTGATACAAACCCACCTCTCACCCCCAAACCAGATGGGGTTTTGCGGGATGCACGGTAGTAACAAAAAGGGGGGGGATGGAAACCATGTAAATACTCATCAGTAGGGAAATAAACTATGGAGCAGCCCATCACAGAATACTGCAGAGCAGTTTTTAAAAATGGGTGACAGCACGATTCCCATGAGCCTCCAAGGCACGGTTGGCTGTTGAGAACATGATCCGGAGCACAGCACCCCTTGTTTTACAACACGGCCACGCGGGAAACACCACCGCGTGTTTTCTGCAGCCACATGTGTGTGTCTGGATGTGGATACAGTTGCGGATGAGAAATAGAAAACGATAAACCTTCATTAACTCGGGGGAGGGGTCGGGATTGTGGGGTAGTCACGCTCACGCCTGACCTGGCGCGTTTCCGGAGGGTGGAGTCAAGCACGGGTAGATCTTGTGTGTACGTTTTAAACCAAACCAAAGACGAAGGACAAGAAAAAGACTCACTCACAAGCCTTTAAGACTGTCTGAACTGCCCTCCCACTGAAGGCCTTCCAAAGTCGCGACGGACCCCCGGGGGGCCACGGATGCCCTGCTGGACCTCCCTGGGGGCCAAAGCGTCCCTGCTCAGGGCCGGCTCCGGGGCTGGGGGCTCTGAGGACACGGGCCGCCCCTCGGAAGCCCAGCCACCTGCAGGGCCGATAGGCAAAGGACAGATAGCGACAGTCAGAGAGAGACAGAGGGGCTCCACGACACAACCCAAGGGCTTCACGAGGTTTAAGTCCCCCCCGTGCCTTCGGGGCGCCATCAGGCACAACCAGCCCGAGAAAACAGAAGCTTCAGCATGGCAAGTGGAGTGAATGCAGCCCCTGGTCCAGGAGCAGCTTGGTGGCCATGTGCCAGCAGATCAAAGAGGAGCACTGCCAGGGCTTTGCCCCGAGGGACCCAGGCAGCCTGTGCCCTCCCTCCCGTGGGGACAAGAGCCGCTCCCTCGAGTGCGAGGGAGGAGAAGGGCAAAGGGAAGCAGGCTTCTCGGAAATGGAGCTGTCCCGGCCCCAGCTGGACCGAGGAGTGCGGCCGTCCCTCTCCAGGGGCCTCCACAGTGATGACGGCTCCCTGGGCATCACACCCACGCCCGTCCCATGCAGTGACATCTAAACGTCACCGTGCTTGACACCCCCCAGGTTCCCTACCCTGCCCACCGCTGTGCTAACTAACCTCCTGCTTTTGCCGCGACCTCACGCCAGGCTCTCTGGGCGGTTCCCACACAGTCCTGGGCTGACTGCGCCCATGGGGAACAGAGTCACAGGACAGGAATGTCACTCGCCCAAGGTCAGGTGGCCGCTACGAGTCAGAGCCGGGATCTGAACACCGCTCCGAGCCTGCACCGGCCTACACGGCCTGGGCCTGGGGGTCTGTGTTTGCCGTCCGCTCGAATCGTCTCGAAAGCTGCCACTCGTCTGCGTTATCGCTGGAAAAAAGGAGTGTCCCCAACGCCACGTCTGCTGTGACTGTCGCTCGTGCTCTCCTGGTCCAGATCCAAGCGAGGCACGGAGCCGGGGGGAGGCGAAGGCTGGGAGCCCTGTGCCTGGGACCCCGGAGGGACAGGCAGGGAGCAGACAGTGAGTGCTCCCTATTCGAGATCACAGACCCTCCTTCCAGGCTGGGGGACCATCTGTCTCTGCCCCCCTCTTCCGACATCCAAAGGCACCTACACTCCCCACTCCACTCCCAACATGTAGAAGGACTGAGGTGAGGGTCTCTTTAGAGAAGACAAAAAAAAAAAAAAAAAAAAGCTGCCATCATCTCCTCAGAGAGAACGTCCTCGTACCTGAGCTGACACCTGAGTGAATGAGTGGCGGACACTCACGGGCTGAGGGAGGATTCCAGGTGGAGGAGGAGCCCGGGCAAAGGTCCTGGGGTAGAGAAGGGTCTGGCGCGGGCGAGGTGAGGTCTGAGGGGGGCGGGCACCCCGGTGAGGAGGAAGACTTGTGCATGAGTTCTGAGCAGCCCCCGGGGGGCTCTGGGCGGGCGGCGGCAGGGTCTGCTGTGCGGAAGCAGAGAGCTCCGTGGACACGTGACAGTGGGTGCACGGCGTCAAGGGTGCATGGCGTCAAAATGAACCAGCTACTCAAGAGAGAGCCGTGGGGCCCGGGGTGGGGAGCTGGGGGGGGAGCTGCAGAGCAGATGCTAGGGGAGGGGGGCATATCCCTGCACTCGGCACACTGTACCCCCAGCCCACCCCACCAGGTCTCCAGGGGGCCAGAGACCAGCACACGAGTGTTCCCGTGTGTGTGTGCATGTGTGTGCGCGTGAAAATGTGCTCACATGTGTCTACAGGTATGTGTGCGTACGTGTATGGGGGGGTGTGTATCTCTTCCATCCAGTTTCACGGACGCCTGCATCCTAGTAACAGACACCCTGTGCAGACCCCAGGTGGGAGCCCCACTGGGTTTCACTCTGTGTGTGACGGGAAGTCCCTGGACCAATTTAAGGGTGATGAGTGGGAAGGACAGCATGGTCTGGGGTGTGTGGCAGAAACCCCCCGGGGAAGAACAGAAAGCTCAGACCGCGGAGCGCGCCTCCGACAGGGGCTCACTGTGCGCCATCTACCGTCCGATGGCAGGTGCACGCTGGGCGACAGAGCGGATGCACAACATGCTGGTCTCTGGCTCCAGGACCTCAGAGCCTCGCTGTGGGGGGTGGAGACATGGAAAGGTAACCCCAAATGTGACCCTGCTCAGACCCCAGATCCTGGGCATAAGGAGCACAAAGCGGTTTCAGATGTGACCAGTGAAGGACCCTGGGATGGGGAGGCTGCCCCGGGCTACCCCAATGGCCCAGCCTCACCGCAGGGTCCTTGGAAGTGAAAGAGGGAGGCAGGAGGGTCAGAGTCCAAGAAGGGGACACGGTGATAGATGCAGACCTCAGAGTGACGTGGGGCCATGAGACAAGGAATGCGGTGGCCTCTAGACGCCGGAAATGGGCAAAGACCGGGTTTTCCCCTCGTGCCTCCAGAAGGAATGCAGTTCTGCTGATGCTTTGACTTTTGTCCCGTAGACACAGCTCAGAATTTCCAACTTTGGGAATTTGTGTTGTTTAAAGTCCCCAAGTTTGTGTGGGGGGCCTACAGGAGAGGGCCCCCAGTGCCAAGAACAGGGCCTGGGTCCCGGGAGGCCCGTGCCACGGTCACTGTCCCAGAAAGGCCTTCAGGAGCTGCCCTGCCTTCCTCCCCAGTCCACCCCCCCACCCCTCTCCAAGGTCCTGAAACACACCAAGCCTAATTTCACCGCACGATACCCACTGCTCTCTCTGCTGCTCTTCGGTCTCAGAGCAAACACCGGGCCCTTGGAAAGACGTCTTCCCAATCTTCCTGATGGCTCTGCCCCTGCCCAGCCTCTGTTTGCTGCCATCAGAGTTCCTCACCACCTGAAACCATGAAACGGACTCAGCATCCCGCTCTCCTGGAAGGTGAGCCCCACAAGAGCTGAGGCTCTGTTTGTCACCGTCGGCCAGAACACACAAGAAGGAAGAGGTGTTTGTGCCCTGGTCTTGTAAAGTCTCGGGCTGATACAGCTAAAAAGGAATCTGATATGTTGCTTTTTTCCCTGTGCAGACTGCGTACCCCATCACCTAGAAACTCACCCATCGTGTTCATTGTTTTAAGCCAATCTCGTTGAAAGATAGTATTTTTATCTGTGTGTGCAGAGCTCGGCTTTTTCGTTTTAAGAACTGTGGTTGAAGAGTGGACTCCAGCCCTGCATGTCAAGCCACCCCTGGAAATAAATCTCTAAGCTCAAAGCTCAGTAATTGGATGGAAAGCAGAAGAGAAGTGAAGGGGAGGGAAGAAAAGACAGAGAGGAGGAAGGAACCCAGAAAGCTTGTGCTTTCATAAAGCAAAGAAACAGGCACCGAGGTAGCATTTCCCAGGCACGGAGGGGACAGCAGAAAGACTATTTTTAGGTTTTAGATTTTAAAGATGATGCAGAAAACGTCATTATTACCCTGGGTTATGACACTCCTCTCTTTAGGCTGCCCTTTTTAAGATGGGATTTTTGAAGGTTTTGACCATCTGTGCTGTTCTGCTAGAAATGGAAATATCAAGTCACAAATGGTTTCCAACTCCAAAATTTCCATCAATTCCACGTTCCTCCCTTCTGGGTACCAGAAAACAATGAATATGGCACACAGTGTAAGCTAAATAAATGTCTGTTGTATAGCACTTGACCACAGGTGGATGGATGGATGGAAGGAAGGGTGGACAGAAGGATGAATGGAGGGATGAATGGGCAGACGGACAGACAGATGGACGGATGGACAGATGGACAGACAGATGGATGGATGGAAAGGGTGGTGGATGGGTACATCACCACTGCCACTGTTCTCTTGCACGCCCTCCTGCCTGGATCACTGCATTGGGCCCCGCCCTGGCTTCCATGCCTGGCTCCCTCCTCGGTCCTATCAAGCATCGCCCAAAGCTGAAAATTTACCTCCAGGAGGTAGTGATTGGCTCATTCCCCAAAAGGTGCCAACAGTATCCAATGCTACCCAGGATCATGTGACCATGGTAGCAAAGTTCTAAATCATAAGCCTGGGCTTGCCCTGCAGGGTAACAGTGCCCCCTCAGCAGGGACCGTGAGACGGCACAGCCACCGCCGCCTGCCCACGCAACAGCCCTCCCTCCCCTCCTCCCTGTAGGGCTGAGTCCCCAGCTGCCGGGTCTTTGTTTCTCCATCTCTGCACCATGGTATCTGACATCTCATCAAATCAAACTCTTTCTTTCCTCCAGGAGAACCCACCACCTGCCCTGAGACTGAACCTTTGTTTGACCTTCATGCAAAGCTTGACAGATAGGCCTGCGTGTGGCCAGAAAGTATAATGGCCGTGATGAACATGCTGATGGCCAGACACTCCTGAGTGCTTACAGCGTGCCAGGCCAGCGTGCTAACACCTTCCCTGCGGGGCCTCACTGAATCCTCACGAAACTCTGTAAGGCAGGAAACACCATTTTCACATTTCGCAGATGAGGAAACAGTTTTACAGAAGTTAAGTGACGAGACGACAGTGACAGAGCTAGTAAACATTAAAGTTCAAATTTCAGTCGAGAAAGGTTCAGCCAATAGCCCGTCCTCTTGACCACAATGAGTCACTGCCAACTTCCTGAGAGGCGGGAACGGTTGACGTGCGTCCCCCCAGCAAATCAACAAGGTGACAAAACTGGAAAGGTAGAGAGAGTCATTAACTCTACACAAGAGGTGACTGTGCTTGACTCTGCCTGGGATGCTTTCCTGCTGCATATTGTAAACACGTTCGTATGCAGGAGGTCTCGGTCCACAGAACGCCACTGTGCAGCACACCGGACTGGGACTCTTGGAAATTCACACATGAGAAACTAAAGCAAAGAGAAGTTAACTGAGCCCCCCTCCACCCCCGAGGTGACATGGAGAATGAGGAGCCAGCTGGGCTCTGCCCTTGGGTGTCCTCCAGCCCTGGGGGTTGAGGAGGATGTTGTGGGGCCAGTACAGGAGCCTCCCCAGCTCCAGCCCTGGGTCGGTCCGTATCTCCCAGGAAGAAAGGCTTTGTGTATAAACAAGACCACCATGCCTACAGGGGCTCTCCGCTGGGAAGAGCAGAGTGCCAGGTGCCTTCCTGAGGACAGAAAAGGTCCTGGAGCGGGGAGCTGTCAGAGGTGGCGGGTTGGCTGGGGTTGACACTGAGGTCCAGAAAGCTCCTCGGAACACAGCCTGGGGAGGCGAGAGAAGAGAGCTCTGGGGACACAGCCTGAGGAAGACCAGGAAGGGGAGACTGGGGTCCTGCACAAGGGCGAGTGGGAGGGAAATAACAGCTCCCCAAGGATGCCCACATCATAATCCCCAGAACCGACGGGGATGTTACTTTGCACGGCAAGAGGGAAAGTGAAGGCTCCTGAGAGGAGGTTTTCCTGGCTCACATGTAAGTGGATCCAGTGTCATCACAGGGGTCCTTACAAGGGACAGAGGGAGGCAGGAGGCTCGGAGAGGAGACGTAATGATGGACGCAGAGGTCTGAGTGATACGGAGCCGGGAGCCAAGGAGTGAGGGCGGCCCCGGGAGCTGGAAAGGGCAACAGATGGATCCTCCTCCCTCCCAGCCTTGAGAAGGAATCGGACCCGCCAACACCTAGATGGCAGCCCAGGGAGACCCAGTTCAGACTCTGGCCTCCAGACTGGAAGATGGTGACCCTGTGTGGCTTTAAGCCATTAAGTCTGGAATGATTTGTTACCTCGGCAAAAGGAAATTAACACAGCAAACGAGAGCTCCAGCCAGTGGACTTGGGTTCGGACGGTAAATAAATCCGTTCCTTTGTTGAGACACCACGCACCGTGCTGAGAAAACGCCGGGTGGTCGGAGCAAAGGTGGTCCCTCCCATCAAGGACCTTGTGACCAGGATTCTGCTTGTCAATCTACCGCTGCCCAGCTCCAATGTGCCCCTCATTACCTGCTCTGGGAAAATGGATCTGAGTCCTTAATATTTTTCCTTTGCCAAAAGGCAGGTGCGGAGGTTTGTGCGTGAGGGTGCTGGAGAGACGCTTCAGAGGGAAAGGGGCTGCTTCCTGACTGCAGTGCTCTCTCCGCAAGCTGCTGCCGTGCACGCGCAGTGACCTCCCCAGCTCGGGGCTCCCCGCCTGCCCAGCTCCCCAGCACCCAGCACCCAGCCGCTCTACCCGGCATCCACCTTGAGTGCCTTGGTAGCAAGAGCCTGTGATGAGACATGTCTCTGTAAAGTGCAGTCCTCAGAATTCCAGCAAGTTCCACTGCTGTGCAGCCCAGCCAGGTTCTCCACATTCCCTGAGCTGTGCCCTCTCCAACAGGGTGTCGGGGCGGGGGGCCTCCTTGGGCGCTCTACCTGAGCCCTGGGGCGGGGGTGCCCCGATGGCTTCCGTTTGTAAACTCTGGAGAGTCCGCCTCACTTCCGACTAAGCAATCCCTCATTTTCCAGTCCTTGTTATCATTAATAACCCTTTAACTCAAACTTTTCCTGTTCAAATTCTTTCTCCTGATCGCAGTCAGACGGAGACACAGGTGCACAATCATATAAATAAGCATGAATTGCAGACAGTGGTGTGATCGACGGGAGACAAGTCAGCAAGAATATAAGGACAGAACTAATTTGGTCTGAGTGGCCAGGAGAGACCTCTCCAGGCTGACCTTAGAGACCAGGAGCCGGCCAAGCGGAGCACTCGGCAGGCCCGGGACCCCCGTGGCTCTGCTCTGAATGCACAGGCTTCGGATGAACGGGACGCGCCTGGACGACAGAGTCACATCCTGCAATAAACCCAGAGCCGGCGCACCTCTGGGCCATTGTCTGAGGGGCTGTGGCTCTCAGGTGGCCCAGCCCCGGCTCTGGAAGCACCTCCTCCCGCCTCCAGCCCCGGGCGCGTGGGCCCTCGCTGCCCCCGGGGCTCCCGACTCTCTTCTGTTCTGGGTCCGGCTTCTCATCTGTGGGAACCCCGATGAACCTGAGTGCTTGCACGTAAATCACTCTGTTCCAACGAGGGAAGTGGTTTCTGCCTCTGGGTGTAACTCGACACAATAACAAGGCCACACGTCACATGGCACCTTTATATCCTGCAGGTGTCCAGAG
>PISW01017531.1:0-10204 GCA_004023785.1 Mungos mungo
GCCTGGTGTGTAGAGCTGTGTATTCCACTACCCGCCTCCCCGCCCGCCCCAGGAGGCTCAGGCCATCCTTCTGACCCCCCCACCCCCCACCCCTTGCCTCTGTCCCCAGTGCAGACCTCAGTCGTATTTCTAAAGCTCTTCAGGGAGGAATAGGAAGTGCAGGGAGAAGTGCAGAACGTCCTCGATTTAATTGAAACCTGTCAGACGCCATCTCCAAATGTAGTTCAAAGGGTTTCCCTGGTCAGGACGTGGAGCTTGGCATTTCAGCAGACGCGGGCTCATTTCTGTAGCTGGCAGCAGATACTGACGGGCACGCCGTCTGTCCAAGGTCAGACCCGGCCAGTTCAGCGGCTGCGCTGCTTCCCGCCACAGCCCAGGGAGGCTGTGGTAGGAGACTCAGTTCAGGGTCACGGAGCCCCCTCCGGATAAGTGGCCACCTCCTGCTGGCTGCTCCGGGTTGTTAGAGCCGCGTCCCAGCCCAGCCCTGGCTTGGCAGCGAGGACTTTGGAACTCCGTGAGGAGCGCTGGGGAGAGATGGGCGAGGAGTTAACGTGCCGAGAGGTGGAACCGAGGCTTGTGTGGCTGATAGCACGTGGAAGGTGCAGTGGCGGCTGCACAGCTCTGCACCTGCTGGCGTGGGTGTGTAGTTCCTGATGGAGTCCTCTGTGCTGCAGGGGGAAGCGGAGGTGAGGAGCGTGAGCTTGTCTTTGGAAAGGCCGACACGCTGTGGCTTCAGTTGGCCTAGAAAGAGAAAAATAATGTTTTCATTTCCTGGAAAGAACATGGATCCGTTTCTTTTTAGTGTCACAAGGGGAAGGTGACCATCAGCAACCCCAGCTGTTGCCATTTCTGCCCCTTATCAGCAGGCAGCAGAGAGAACTTGGACTTCTGACCTCACCTCCATTTTCTCTGTAAGAATCCTAGGCTGTAAAAGCAGAGTTTGATGTCTTACAGAAGTCTTGATGGTCCCAGTAGGTGAAATAACATTGAACTAGACTTTGAGAATCTTAACTTTATGATCTGTGTAATTCTGAAAGCCGTGAGCCCGTGACAAAGGCAGACCTCTACAAAGCACATGCCGGGCGCCCCACACTCTCTCCTAATCTTGTCTCCACAGCAACTCTGTGGTCCTGGTACTGGGAGTCCATTTTATAGACACTGAGCCCAGAGAGCTTATTCTGATGCAGAAGCTGGGATCTAGCCCGTGGCAGCCTGGTTTGGCTGCACCTGCTGCTTCTTCAGTAACCTTGAGTCATCTTTGATACAGAGAGGCGTTGGTAAAAATAAATCTGAGAGGACGTCTGTGATGTTTTTAATAGCATGTTCTGGACCAGTTCTGAACTAAACCATTTTTATTTATCCACGGAACATCTTCTAATCTGCCTGTTTTTATCTCTGTTCATTACTTTCTCTGCTTCCTTTGTCCCTTCACAACATGAACTTTTCTGTTGTTCCTTTGACCAGAACCACTGGTTCAGAATGATCTGGAAGCAAAGAAGTTTTGAGTCTCTTTGAAAATAAAATTACTTTTGTAAATAAAAACATCGTCTCTGGAATAGTAGGGATTTCGAAGTAAACTAGCTCAGAGGACAAAGAAGGTGGATGTTTTCCTTCCCAAGAACATACGAGGAGCAGTAACGATGAAAACTCGCAGGATAATAGTTCTGAGTTTGCTTCTTAAATTTTATTTTTATATAGTAGCACTATTTAGTTTGGGGCATGAAATCTCTACACGTTGGGTTACCCAAATGGTGTGGAGGTTTTTCCTTGTGTTTGTCTCTCCTCACTTGGCCACCGTGTCCCCACTAGTGTTTTCCAGGCTTGGAAATGTTTACATCTTTCCAGTGCATGTGCTCTGTTCCATGCTTTTAGGAAGAACATAGATCTCGAGATCCGTATGCGTGGACCTGGATTTCAGTGTTTGTTTTTCTTCCCCGCCTTTCTGCAGCTAAAATGATAGAGGGCCCGGCACAGCTCCAAGGGTTCGTTTCAGATTTACCTCTCAAGTCTGTCTTCTTTCCTCCTACTTTACGGAACGGGCAGGAAAACGCATCGAATACATCCAGATTTGGAGACAAACTGGTAAGAAGTGCATTTTATTAGTTTGTACGCTTGTTTAAAAGTGCTCTTGGGGCACCTGGGTGGCTCAGAGGGTGGAGCGTCCGAATCTTGATTTCAGCTCAGGAAATGATCCCAGGTCGTGGGATCGAGCCCTGTGTCAGGAGCCTGCTTAAGATTCTCTGTCTCTGTCTCTCCCTCTGCCCCCTACCCCGTACCCCACTCACTCTCTCTAAAAAAAAGAAAAAAACCATGCTCTTTAAGTGTTTTTTTTTTTTAGTGTTTTTTTTTTAAGTGTTTCCTAAACACTCTTTCAGTGTTTAGGAAACATTTGGGGCACCTGGGGGGTGCTCAGTTGGTTAAGCATCTGACTCTGGACTTCTGCTCAGGTCATGATGTCACAGTTTGTGACTTTGAGCCCCATGACTGACTCTGTGCTGACAGACACAGAGCCTCCTTGGGATTCTGTCTCCCACTCTCTGCATCTCCTTCACTTGCTCGCTCTCGCTCTCAAAAAATAAACTTAGAAAAACAATGAAAAGAGCAGACATACTGAAAGCCCTCGATTGCCTTCTCTGCACTTGGGGGCCCCGCCCTCGGACACCTCGGGGACGGGTCGCGGATGGTGGGTTACTGGCAGCTGCGGCTTAGATTACCTACTGGGGGGGATGTTTTTCACTTTTAGTGTCTCGTCAGAACTCTCCGGATGTGTTGATCTAAAATACATGTCCCTGAACCCCTGAGGTGTCATCCACAGACCACACTTGGAGGGACAGGGTTTCAGAGTTGTCTAATCACCTGACTGCACAAAACCCTAAAAGAGTTCATGGACTGGACTATTTAGCAGCATTAATTCATAAGCGTTTCTTGAATGATCTGCCCCGACCAATTACTGTGCAAGGCCAGAGACGCCCACGGAGATCACTCGGGCAGATGCCTGGTCTTTCAGGAACTCAGTTCGAGTGAAGAGGCTAAAGCACACGTGATCATTTCACAGCGTGCTGAGAATCTTTGATACCCAAGTAGCCCTCTAGGCAGAAGGTGAAGGAAGCAGGCCGTCCTGGAAGGGAGCACCGGGGACCGCAGAGGCTCAGGGGGGGCAGGTGTCGGGGCTCCTCACAAACTGCTCCACGGCCGCGTGCACACTGAAGGAAGGATGAAATGAGTGCTGGGGAGGAAGAGGAGTCCCTGGGGGCCGTTCCTTCCTGGGATGCTGAGCGCCTGGGTCTCAGGAGGGCAGCTGAGGAGGAAATGTGTGCCTTGGAGACAAACAGGATGGATGGGGAGGAGGAGCGGCCCGGAAGGACCAGAGTTCCTGCTGAAAATAAAAGGAATCCATGGGGCGGGGAGGGGGGGACTCCGGGGTGGCTCAGTCACTTAAGCGTCAGACTTCAGCCCAGGTCGTGGTTTCACAGTTTGTGGGTTCGAGCCGAGTGTCGGGCTCTCTGCTGTCAGTGCAGAGCCTGGAGCCTGCTTCGGATCCTGTTTCCCTCTCTCTCTGCCCCTTCCCCACTCAATTTCTCTAAAAAATAAACATTAAAAAAAAAAAAAACCATTAGCACTGTTTGGTGGGATTTCTGAATCAGGATACAATGGATTTAATTCAGAGTCAGGTACTTAATAATTACTAAAGATTTCTCTCTTCAAACTTGTAACCCACAGAAAGCTAATACCCAATCAACAGAAACCATGGGAAAGCAAAAGGCGAAAACACCCAGGACTGCAAAGACCAGAAAGACAAGCAGGTCTGACTCGTTTTAAGCAGTAATTTTTATCCATTTTGTTTTGTGAATTACATTTGAGAAGAGTCTTTAGAAATCAGGCTCTTCAGAAAAGGGTAATTCTTAGGGGCGTCTGTGCGCCAGGCTCCTGGCGGTTCCTGGGTCTCACCGCGGGGGGGAGGCGGCGGGGCTGTCTCCGTGGGGCAGTGCCAGCCCGCTGGTCCTTGAAAGCAGGGCTGTGGGGCAGGTCAGTCCCCATTGGGTCCTCTGTTCTGGGAGTGGGGGTGGGGGGTGTGGGGGGGGACACTTGATGTGTCCTTAGTAAATGTCGGTAACAATAGTAAAAATGATTAGAAACTTAAAAATCTTGCGGTTGTTTTCTAATGGCAACAAGACTTCATTCGTGGGGATTCTCCAGATTTGAGCTGAGGCACGGTTGATGTTCATAAAATTTCAAAACAATCCATTTCGTCTTACTTTAAAAACCGGCCTACTGAGATTTGGGGCCGGAATTAATAGTACGTGGCAGTTGGCTCTGTCGCACAGGCGGGGCACTGAGACAGGAGTCCGGGCGGACGCGCTGGCGGGGGTCTGGGGTTGCTGTGTGTCTCCCTCTCGCGGGCCTGCTGGGCTCTCCCTGCCTCCGCATCCCGTGGGCCTTTCCTCTCCCGGGTTACTTCATGCCAGTCTTCCCTTCTCCTCTGAAACCCAAGCCCCTGGAGAGCACGTCGCTGCTTGAGGCTTGTTTCCGGCCACCATGGGGGAAGGGATTCTGTTTTCTACTCCAGTGTGTTTGTTCTCACTGGGGTTCTTTGGTTGTTTTCAGAAACAAAGAGGAAGACCCTTGGTTCCCTCCTCCAGTGAAGATCAGGCTGATTTCTCCTCTGGGAAGCCCGGCTGAGGACGGAAAGAACAAGCCTCAAAAAGTTCCCGCCGTCCTGGCGAGAGGCCTGGGAAGGAGCAGGAAGAAACGGTCTTCGTTACCAAAGCAAGTTTGACGCCGAAAATTGCTGTGATGGTTGTTCCATCATTCTTTTAGTCCAGTTTTTTTTATTTTACATGAAGGCTTCATACATCTATACAGCATGAAAATACGGCCTATTATTGTAATGTTAAATAAAGCGTATACTTCACGGTAGTTTGTGTCTGTTAGATTTCTGAGAGGTGACTTCTGTTTTAATACTGATTTTTAATGCCTGCAGGCACTGGTCCCATGTCTTTCTCTACATTTAATGGTGTCAGGCCAGTCTTCAAATGAGGATGATTGAAGAACTGTTGATTCTCTTTCAAAGTTGCTGTTTTATAATTTATGCACTTTGCTTCTATGATTGAGATTTGTAATCAAAAATGTATTTTTTTGTTTGTTATTACTATGTTGAAATCGAATTATGGGCATGTGATTCTGCCACGGTTTTTGTAGTCTAACAAATTCTTTATACTCTACCTCAAAGGAGTGATTTTCCAAGTAATGCATTGGTTCAATACAACGTTGGCATTCCTTGTTCAGCAAGCTTCAAGGCTATTTGTCTTTACGGCCTCTTAATTATTCAGAGACTAATTGTCCAGGTTAGGTTGACCGGTTCACTGCTCACTAGCAAGTCCTGGAAAGGGTTGAGAAAGGGGAGCGTGAGACAGGACGTTTCATGGGCGCACCTTGCATGGACTCACTGGCAATAGCATGGCGGGTCTGCACAAATTTTTCTATAATATCCTCGCTGTGAAGGAGCTTGCTATGAAGTTTCAGAAATCCCTTCCCATTCAGGTTTTAAAATGACACATTTTCCTCGGACCTCAGGCACAGATGATTGAGGGCAGGCAAAGAGCAGGAGTAGAAGTGGAGGAGGGAGGAGGGGGAAAGGACCAGGACACTGTCCTCTGCAGGATGACTGTGTGCAATGAAGTGGGAACACTTGATGCGGGCCATGACACTCACAAGAAGTAAGTGCTGTAAAATAATTTATAATAGGTCACCGATCGTGTGTAATGAATGGACCATGAATAATTGATGGTCTAGAAACAAACTGCTTTCGTTGGCTCAGCTTTTAATGTTTCAGCGTGAAGCCTAAGCGGTGCACTTTCTACCTTATTTTTCTACCAAATAACTGACCTGAGTGACGGGAACCTGGTGAAGATACCCGTGCCAAGTGTGGACGGGTGACCGTCACGGTGCACGTGTGGCCTTTCAGTCAGGTCAGCGATGGACGTCCCATCGCCTTGTTGACATTTTGACTATGACTCATTTTATTAACTTTTTAATGACCATGATCAAATGTATAAGCTGCTTATCTTTTATGGACGATTTAAATGAACTTGTTCAAATGAGTAATTTAAAGATCGGAACGTAACTCAGTAAACACATAATTTCCTTCCTTTGCACAAGTAGCTCAATAAAAACTTGAGAGAAACGTACGTACTATCAAGTCCATAACTTTTTAAACCAGTGCAGTGTGGGGACTACAGACGTGTGCTGTTTCTATAAATGTACTTCTCCCTCCTCAGTAATAGCACATCATAAGCCAGCAGGTTGCTGGTTCGGAATGAATTCTATGGGTTTTAAGTGACTTACGGATACATGTATTTACATAACTCACTACAACTGGCCATTCAGCTGTGTTCCTACAACACTAAGAGCTTCTACGTGCTCTGGGCCCCGCAGCAAACCCTGATGGTCACTGCATTGGGTAAGTTTGAAGATAATTCTGAACCGTTGGCCCACTCAGCACACTTCTGGCTGCTGTGGGTCAAACGCTGTGCTAAAGCCAGGATACAAAGCTCACGGTCGCATGTGAGTAAATGATTGGTGGTAGTTGTGTCCCATCGTGGGAAGGCAAACAACCTGGCCCCCAGAGAGAGATCAGGTCTAGTTCATTCTATCTGGATGGCCGTGAAAACTGGAGACAGAAGCGTTAGGATGACCCAGAGAACAAGTAAGGTTTGGACAGGGGTTGCTAGACGGGGCAACACGCAAAGGGTGTTACAGGATGGTAATAACGGGTCCACAGTGCATACCGTGAACTCGACGGAGACTTTAGAGCAGGTCTTCTTTCCTGCCTGGACCCTGTACGACCTGCTGCCTCTCCTCTCCGGGCCGCCAGTGTTCACCGTTGCTCTGCACACTTCGGTTTGTGTCCATTGTTTCCTGTCCCTTAGCATTCATCTGTGTCACAAAGAAAGGATTTCAGCAGCCAGGCAGATAAGTAGTTAGATGGCTTTATGGATATAAAGACAGCAGTGACCAAGGCTGACAGATTAATGTGATGAAACGGAGAGTCTAGAAGCCATCCCAGGCCTCCATGGCCACCGGATTTTCAACAAGGCTGCCAAAATGGGGAAACAGCCTTGGCAAGAAACGGTCCTGTAAACCTTGATAGCTATGTCCAAAAAATGAACTTGGACCCTTACCCACCATGTATGAAAATGAACACAAAATGGACCAAAGACCCAAATATAAGAGCTAGAAGTACAAAAACAAAACCAAAAACAAAAACACACCTAGTAAATATTCCTGACTTTGGACTGCGCAAAGGATACTCAGGTTCCCTTAAAAGGAACCGTTTCTGAGATCAGTGACTGATACTTTTCATGACTCCAGGTGGGTTCCTCCAGCTGTCGTCTTGCCCGGCACCCCCTGCACCCCACCCCGCCCCCTCTGCAAAGTCGAGGGCCTGTAATTTAACCACTACCCAAACAGACCTCCTCCCAGTCTCCTTCCATTACAACCTCTTCTGTTCCTGAGTGCCCGTAGGGCCAAGCTTCTGTAAGAGGGAAAATCAGGTCACCTTTGAGAAGAGAGTAGTTTCTGTCCCCCTCCCCCCCCCAGCAGGATGTTGAACCCCAGGCTCTGGATTTTGGAGTGGGAACAAGCCAAGCTGCCCCCAGCACGTGATGAATGTGGAACAGCAGCCCGATCCCCTCTGGCATGGAACCTCCACGCCGGGCCGGGCCGGGGGAGGACAGCCAGCACCCTGGTGTTCCCAGCATGACGCGCCCAAAGTGCAGCGCCCCTGCACGCCCCTCCCACCGAGAGCCTCGGCAACAGGCACACAGGGGCCGGATGTGGGATGCTCCTATCCTGCTCCCAGTAGGAGGAAAGCCTCAGATCTGGGGACAGAGGAAGCCTAGTGGTCAGGGCTCTGCAGCGGGGTCTCCCCCTGAGGGAGCTGGCAGGGAGAGGAAGGGCCTGGTCTCGCTTCAAATACCAGGCTCCACCCTAACAACTTGGACACAGCTCCTTGAATAGTTGTTTTGTCATTGGCTGTTTGCCCTCAGGACCGTTCCCGGAGTCAAAATGGTGGTTTTTCCATTTTCACTTTTTCTTTACTAATTCCCACCAGTTTCACTGGGAAGTGAAACAGCAAAGCTCTGTTGCTGTCGTTACCACCATTCGTGTAGTTGGGTGTGAGATCGGCTCCTCTCAGAAAATTAATGACTAGAGACCAGACAACAGGGAAGAGAAGTGTTAACTCAAGTAAATACATTAAAACGTTAGTCTCTGAAGTCACAGGGTATGTGACTCATTGTCATATGTATGCCAAAGCCCATAATACCAAAATATCTTCAAAAATAGAAATACAGAGTTAAAATGAAACTGAAGGTATTTTAAATCTCTTCATCATTGAACGGGACTTTGTTTAGTTTATCACAGCGGCGACTCCCACCTCACGGAGCTCGCTGCTCCAAGAAATGCAAACACAGGGTCTAGAGTTGTTGACCCCGTAAATTGCCCCGAGAAACCCGTTACATTAGTTTTGGTGTCACAGAAGCCAAAGACCTGCACTCTCCAACTCGTAAACCTGCAAATTCTTATTTATATCTTTAACCGAGTCACTGATTTGTGTATTTAATTACTTCATTGAAGAACGCTGCTTCAGGGAGGGAGGGCGGGAGGGTGCCTGGGGGGCTCAGTCAGTTAAGCATCTGAGTTTTGATTTTGGCTCAGGCTACGATCTCACGGTTGGTGGGTTTAAGCCCTGCATTGGGCTCTACACTCACAGCACAGAGCCCGCTTGGGATTCTCTCTCTCTCTCTCTCTCTGCCCCTCCCCTACTCACTTGCTCTCAAAAAATAAAAATAAACGACGCTGAAATGTCAGCGAGCGTTTGGCAGACACACCTAGGTGCACAGAGAAGACCGAGCGCCGTCTGGCGGCGGCAGGTGTCGGCTCGTGCAGGGGCCCCCAGGCACCCCTGTGCCCTACGCTCCCTCCCAGGGACCTCCCAGGACCCCCTTCATGCCTTTCGCTTTGCCCGCTGCTTCTTCATTCACTCGCAAAACTGCTGAGTTTCTCCCAGCCCAGAGAAGTGACCCTTGTGTGGCCTGCTAGTGTTCAGGCTGCTAGGCCGTCTGTCTCCTCCTTGACGGGACGTCTGTCCCCTCCTTGCGGGGCCGTCCTCCTCGGTCCTTCTCAGTCTCACCCACCATCTGATGAAACTGTTCCTTCAGAAATGGAAGTTGATGGTCCTCTGTCAACATTCACTTTCTCCACTTCCTAACGTCCCTTCAAGAGTCTTCTCTTCACTCTGTCTCCACTACTCAAATGTCCTCCAGTTTCTGGGACCCCCAGTCCATTTTCTCGGGGGGCCCTGGTAATTCTTGTATTCTAAATCTTGGCAATACCCACGGCTCCTGTCAGCCCTGTGTCCTTCCAGCAGCCCAAACTCAAGAATCTCAAATACACTCACCCCCCCTTGTCGGTGGGGGACGCCATCGAGACCCCCAGGGGTGTGGGAATCAGCAGACAATACGAACCCCAGTGACTGTTCTTCCTGCAGAGACACGCCCCCACGAGGCTCCTGTATAAACGGGCACAAGGTGGGGATGAACAGCAAGAACCAGGACAAGGCAGCGCGGAGGCCACAACCACCTGTAATAACTGCTCACGGAGCACCCTCTCCAAACACCTCGCTGTCCCACCTCCCTCCTCACTGAGCGGATGGGTGAGGGGGACACACCTGTGTGGGGACAGGCGCCAGATACCAGGAGTCTGGGGACAGGCTCCACGTGCCTAAGACAGGTGCCAGGGGGCAGGTGCCTGGGAACAGACGCCAGGCTCCATGCCAGGGGACAAGTCCCAGGGGACAGACGCCAGGGGATGGTTGCCCGGGGACAGGTGCCAGGCCGCCTCTCAGCAGGAGCATCACCCGTGGCTGAGCACCGGTAACTGAAGGTGCAGAAAGCTAAACGCAGGGAGGGGGCTGTTGTATAATCATGTCTCAGCCCCAAGCAACCTCTTGATTTCCTGTGTGTGTTCACCCTCTCAGTCACGTGAGCCCCAAATTCCACTCCATCTTCCCTGAACCCCTGCCCCGTGCTGCTTCTGCACCACAGTCCACCCTCGGTCACCTGTCCTGCAGCTGCAGCCTCGCGTCTGCCTCTCCTACTGCACCTCCTCCGCGTCCCACCCCGCCTGCCCTCATCCTGCAACC
>PISW01017532.1:0-10194 GCA_004023785.1 Mungos mungo
AGGCACATGAAACGATGCTCAGTGTCACTAATCATCAGGGAAAGTCAAATCAAAACCACGCTGAGATACCACCTCACACCAGTCAGAGTCGCTAAAATGAACAAATCAAAAGACTATAGATGCTGGCAAGGGTGTGGAGAGACGGGCACCCTCCTACACTGTTAACAGGTGGCAATGTAAACTGGTGCAGCCGCTCTGGCTTTTCTTTAATGAAGCTAGAGAAAAACAAGTCATTTAATGGACAGATCATTAAAATAGGCATCTGTTGCTCTTGGATGTTCACTGGCCATCCTGGGGTCAGGAAGTCGTAGCTAACCAGGAAATACAAGATTAGTTTGTCTTTGAAATTCAGCCTGATCTATGACACAGTGGTGGTGACAATATAATGTGTTGGCCAGCACTAAAGAGGAGGTATTTTGTTTCATTAAAATCACAGAGATGACATTCCCCGACCCCAAGCAGGAAGACTCAAGTCCATAAAAGAGAGAAGAGAAATCGATGTTAATTGGAGAAGTTGGTACTTTGTCAACCTGTGCTGGAGACACTACTTTTTGCTCATGAAAAACTTGTATTTTCCCTATTGTCCTTTGCCTCAAACGCTTTTGGTACGTCATCATGAGGACAGTCATGCCAGTCTTAGTTTACACTGTATGACGGAACTGCTCTCCTCTGGGGATGCCCAGGTGGCTCAGTCACTTGAGAGTCTGACTTTGGCTCAGGTCATGATCTCACTGTTCGTGAGTTTGAGCCCCACATCAGCCTCAATGCTGTCCGCTTGTCAGCCTACAGCCAGCTTGGATCCTCCGTCCCGCTCTCTGCCCCTCCCCCATGAGCGCTCCCCTGAAAATAAATGAATATTAAAAAAAAAAGAACTGCTCTCCTGTGAAACAACGCACAGTGGATTGCACGGGATATTGGCGATATAAATACACCACGTTCCACGAGATTCAGAAAGTGGATTATTGTGTCCCATTCTGTCCTTTTCTGGATCGTTAAAACAACGGCCCGTTACATAATCAGCTATTACTGTAATCCGCTGTCTTCAAGTGAGGGGTCTCTAACATGCCATGTTTAAAAGGGGCCCTATGAGTATCCAAAATCTACAAGGAACTCACCAAACTCCACACCTGAAAAACGAATAATCCAGTGAAGAAATGGGCAGAAGACACCCAGATGGACAAGACACATGAAATGATGCTCAGCGCCAGTCATCATCAGGGAAACACAAATCAAAACCACACTGAGATACCACCTCACGCCAGTCAGAGTCGCTAAAATGAACAAATCAAAAGACTATAGATGCTGGCGAGGGTGTGGAGAGACAGGCACCCTCCTACACTGTCGGTGGGAATGTAAACTGGTGCAGCCACTCTGGAAAACAGTGTGGAGGCTCCTCAAAAAAGTATCCATAGAACTCCCCTATGACCCAGCAATAGCACTGCTAGGGATTTACCCAAGGGACACAGAAGTGCTGATGCATAGGAGCACATGTACCCTAATGTTCATAGCAGCAATGTCAACAATAGCCAAATCATGGAAGGAGCCTAAATGTCCATCACCTGATGAGTGGATCAAGAAGATGTGGTATATATATACAACGGAGTACTACATGGCAATGAGAAAGAATGAAATCTGGCCATTTGTAGCAAAGTGGATGGACCTCGAGGGTGTCATGCTAAGCGAAATAAGTCAGGCAGAGAAGGACAGATACCATTTGTTTTCACTCATATGGGGAACAGGAGAAACTTAACAGAGAACCATGGGGGAGGGGGAGGGGGAAAATAGTTAAGGAAAGAGAGGGAAGCAAACCACAAGAGACTCTTAAAATCTGAGTACAAACTGAGGGTTGATGGGGGGGCAGAGGGGGAAAGTGGTTGGAGATATAACAGGGTACTTGGGATGAGTACTGAGTGTTACATGGAAACCAACTTGACAATAAACCATAATAAAAAAATAAAATTAAAAAATAAAAGGGCCCCTAGCGGACAAAGGCAAAGATGCCCACTTGCCACAAAGCAGTGTCCTTGTGTATAATTCAGGCAGAGACTAACATTCAACCTGCCTCGTTTGTAGTCACATCTGATTAAGGAGACTTGGCGAGTGGGCATCCTGGTCCCTCCGCAATCCCAATGGTATGTTAACGCCCATGTTCTAAACACGTGATCCAAGTTTGCATCTGAACAACTACATTTTCATCGCAGTCTTGATAGGAATGGATGGCGCTGTCACAGCCCTAGATTCTTCCCCGAATGAGGCCGCTTAGCATTCGGGGATCCCAAAGGCTTATTTCTTAACCTGTTCCGAGTATCACAGTCCTACTCTGCTGCTAAGATGTGTGTTCTGGGAAGTGTTTCAAGGATCGGCAGGATCACAGACACCTGCAATTGCTAAATGATCTTATTTGAAGGAAAGTCATAAGGTGCTGAGACAAAGTATGAATGAAATCAAACTCAAAGAACAGTCATTGTGGAGAAAAACAGCTATTTCCTGAGGAACCAAGCCCTGGTGTTAAAATTGATACTATCTGGTCAAAGAGATGACGTGGGTTTTAAAGCAATTTGGCCACGAGGACACGTCCCCACTCTCTGTTTTCCAGAAGCTCCTTTAGAAATAACTTTAGCTTCAGAATCATTCAGACTGATTACCACTCCCCTCAAAACATGAATATTTCCATATCCAAATAACCCCCTGTTGCCTAGAGATCAAGTGAAATGCCATTTTCTTTAGAAAGATGCCCCTCATTTCCCCATCGGCAGGAAATCTTTTTTCTCTAAAATCCAGTATTTTACTATTTCTCATAAATCAGTGCTTCCTACTTGAGTTGTATTTATTTGTGTGTTTGCTTTTGCACACGAATTATGCCGTCCTTTTCCAGCTTTTCTCCGAAGCTCTTAGAATAGACTCCTGCATGCAATAGAGGCAAAGACAAATAGCTACTTAATGAATTAATAATTTGCCTCAATGGATCCTCAAATATAAATTTGGATCAGCCAGTAATTATCACAAAGTTTCTCAAACATTATCAGGCCATATGAATAATTGAAAATGTCTACATGACAAAGAGTTTCCAAGATCATTATGTAAGATGTCTCCCTCCCCCTGATGAAATTTGACACTTCAGATGAACTCAGCAGAAATTCAAACAGGAGCAAATCCATGCATTTCTTTTTCTACCCCCAAACTCAAATTTAGCTGGAGGATTAAGACTGCCGGGTGCATGGTGTCATTCACAAGGCTTGCGACCCTGTTAGATGTTGCAAAAATATAGGCTGCTTCGACGCTGAGGACGTTAATCCAAGCAGAAGTATGAGACAAATAATTATCCTGAAGACTGAAAGCATAAGCAAACAGTTAATGAATTTGCTAATTGTTTTTCTATTCTTTGGACCTTTATATGGTCTTTAGTTGTTATAGATACTGTAATTAAAGGGTAACAAAAGACTGCGAAGTTCCAATATTTCTTTTCCCTTTTCCTGTTTTCTTAGGCTGTTTTCTACAAGTCAACAGAGTGTAGGGAACGGGGGGGGGGGGAACCACAACTAAAACGAGAGTTCCGTTGGCGAAATAAGTATTTGTGCTTCTTCAAGGCGACGCATGGTAGGTCATCATGGATTCGTCTATTCATCAAATGTTTATGGAAAACCAGGTACCCAGATAACGATCATGACTCAGTCCTTGAAGGGGTCCTGACGGTCTGGAGGTCAGTAGGCTGCAGAGAGACCTGATCTAGCAGCTACAGTAAAATGGATGACGGGACAACTGGGAAGGGCAGGAAGTTTCCCGTCAATGCACACAGAAGCACTTGCATTAGTTACAACAAAGGCATAGGTAAGGCATGACTGCAGGGTGAACGGGACCATTGGGAAGAAGACGCAGAACAGGAGGTCTGGTGTTGGCCGACACGCCCCTATCTGAGGGGAGGGCAAGCATGAATCTTGAGAAGCAGTTATCACTATAGCACAGTGCTGACCAGAATTCTCTCTATCTGCAAACATGGTGTTGAGGAAGGGAGGGGGAGGAGGTAGAATGGGGATATCAGTATCACACAAGCACAGGGATGGATGGATGGACAAGGACGGAGCTGTAGACACACCCCCCAAAATGAACTGGATAGAGATCTTGATTATGAACTGTAGGTACTTGAAACATGGCAGATGCAGGGAGAGGCTTTCTCTGAAGTTCCATCTTCTGCCCCAAGACAGATCCTCCGAAAGGAACTCAGCCACCATCACTGTCCTCCCTGGGAAGGACTGAGTCTTGTCACAGGAGATGAACTAGAGGTCAATCCCACCCCAGACTGTGTCACAAACTGTCACATCTCCATCTGTTCTTCTAAGGACCCAGTCATCTTTCCTCATGTCATTTAGCCTCCCCTAAATGCCCACATGCTTTCCCCTTCCCTTATTAAGATGATCTAGAAGCTCTCAAATCCCACTGCTTTTTTAGGGTATTCACCTTTTCGCCCAAGACGTCCCAGTGCACATAATATTAAACATTAATACATACATAGACTGTCTGTCCTGTTAACCTGCCTGTTAGGTTTTTTTTCCCCAAAGACCCAGCTATGGAGCTTAGGAGGATAGAGGGAAAAGTCTTTCTTCTCTTCTAACACCAACAGATGTGCCTGAGAGCATCAATTTATCCTTGTGACAAAGCATATGGAAATAGATCTGTTCAGGCACCAACATGCAAAGCTAAAATCATCACCACATGGGATCTTTTCAAGGGAAGTAACATGACCTTGGGCTCAAAGAATTCCTGCGAGATGATAACACTCACTGAGGCTGAGTGTAGACTCCCCCTGGGAGCTTTCTTATCTATCAGGTTGAACGTAAGGTGGAAACAAGTGGTGCAGAACAGCAAGGAACCTTCCAGATGTGTCCCCTAAGACTGCGCACCAAAGTCATTGCCCAAGCCAGCAACTCTTAGCAGATTCAGGCTTCAGGCTTTCCTGAGGCTTGTTTCTGTAAGAGGAAAGCCAGGAAGGGCCAGCTATGGTGGCTAACGATTAGATAAGGGCTTCCAATGTGCCAGGAATGTTTTGTTTGAGTCAGGCTAGGGCAGGTAATAATGCAGTAACAAGCAAGTCTTTACATCTCATGCAAAAATGTGCTCTTTCTCGTGTGTATAAGGGTTCTTAAATGATTACTTAGTTTTGAGAGACACAGAATGTGAGTGTGCAGGGGGAAGGGGCAGAGAGAGAGAGAGAGAGAGAGAGAGGAGGGTACAGAGGATCTGAATCGAGCTCTGTGCTATCAGCAGAGAGCCCAAATGCAGGACCTGAACTCACAAATTGTGAGATCATGACCTGAGCTGAAGTCGGACACTTAACGGCCTGAGCCACCCACACGTCTCTATAAGGGTTCTTGTCTGCTCTAGAAGTGCACCACACATCAAGGAGTTCTACAGTAGTGACTCAATAGTGGCATCGCATAGGGAAACCATCAACACTATGAGGTTGCTGGGGTCAACACAGCAGCGGGAGGGAGACTGCAGAAAGTCACTTCTGCCCTCAAGTGCCTTCCTCTGGCGATAACACAGGTCACTTTCTCCTACAGGTCATTAGACAGAACTAATTCCGAGACCACTCACAAATAAAAGGGAGGCTGAGAAACGTGGGGAACCCATAGTTAGTGGGCTCTGCTGCCCCTGCCACCTGGCTCAGTGCACTGTACAAATTCCAATTCATGTCAACGCTTATGAGAAAGGACCCACGAATTTTCCTATTTAATAGATGATGACAGAGAAGCTGAGAAACTTACCTAAGGTCATGTGACAATTAAAAGGCAGAAGTGTGATAATACATTCATGTTTTATGGAAATTTTGTGGAAGGCATGGGTGAGCCATTAAGAAGGTTTAAGCAAAGAGATACCATCATTGAATTTATGACTTAAAGCTTTCCAATGGCTGTGGCTAGGAAAATGGATTCAAGAGAACAAATGTCGGGTCCTAGGAAATCTAGGAAAGGAGACCATGAGAGACCAAAGAAAGGGTCCCATATTAATCAGGAATATGTTCAAGTGGCAGAAAACCTCCTTCAGACTGGTTTAAATAAAGGCAATCAATTTAGTATCAAGATATGAGACTAGCTTCTAAGAAGCACCAAATAAAGTCATCAAGCATCCAATAACGCTTTCTATGCTGTTTGTACATCAGCCAGGTAGAGAAGTATCACTTACCACTTCCAGCCTTACTCACTCACAGCGTGTTATGAAGAACAGGAAAGAGAGAAGCCCCCAGAAAATATTTCCTATGGCCCTGTGGACTGTGATCTGACTGTATTCCATTCTTAATTCAATCAGTTTTTTTTTTTAATTTTTAAATGCTTTTTACTTATTTTTGAGAGACAGAGAGAGACAGTGTGAGCAGGGGATGGTCAGAGAGAGGGAGATAGAGAATCTGAAACAGGCTCTAGGCTCTGAGCTAGATGTCAGCACAGAGCCCGACGCGGGGCTCGAACCCACATACCGTGAGATCTGACCTGAGCCGAAGCCTCATTGGTTGAAAGTGGAAGATCAATGGGTCCCCCCACTGCTCTCTCCACTAGCTGGAGGTCATGGATTCCCCATTTTCCATTGTGCCTTTAGCTTAGCAAAGGGTGTCAGGTACTGCCTTCAATGAGCAATTGATCTAATGAAGCCCCACACCCAACTTAGTTTGCTTCATCCAGTTCGATTTTCTTTAACTGTGTTTAGCATACCTGAAAAAGCCTTGTTCATTGATTTGTTTGCTCATCTATGCTAGAATCTTTTTCACATCCACACACACCAGAATATAAAATCCATGGATGCAGAGACCCTATATATTTCCTCATCATCACCTAGAGTGATACCTACAATCTAGAGTCGGCATGCATTGAAATATTTGCTTTGTCATAAACCATAGTTAACAATCAAGTGCATGATGCATTTACCTAAATAAATATACAAAACGAGATAAAACTGATGAATCAATTGAATGTTTACAGAGACACCACTGATTCATAAAGTAAGGAGGGGAAGTGGTGGTTGATCCTCTAGTGTTCTCGTAGCAGGCTCTTCATTTCTACCATGCTCCTTCGTAGCGACATCTATTAATAAGTAGTTACGTCTAAGCCGCAGTAGTGTCTCTGAATGAAATTGCTTTTCAAGATCAGCTTCTTAAAAAGGTGCCGAGCACTCATTAAAATGAGACTTTCTAGTAATAGGGTTTCTGTGAATCTCCGTCATCGACATCAATGCAAGATGGCTTCATGACACACAGATCTGAACAACCAAAAGGCAAAGCTCAAGATTTTACGTCTTGGATGTGCAGTTATTAGGGCCGTAGATTTACGAAAGCTGCTCAGGCAATTCCTTCTGTGGGGAGAATTTACTGTTTTACAAAAATGCACGTTTTATCCGCAACACTGTCTCTTTCGAGGAGTACCATTCTCCAAGTGCTCCACCTGGAACAGCACAGCTGTCACAGCCTGCTCTATGCAGAACGGTAGGTCAGCCTGTCCAATCTCATGCACAACAGAGCATCAGCATGGAGGCGGTTCAATAACTAATTCAACCTCGAGCCTAATTCTTTTAATGATGTATCAATCACAGCCCTTTAAAATGCCCCTGTCAAAGGAAAACACACAGCTTTGGCTTGGATTTAATTAATTTATACGGCATTCATTTTACCTTGATGAACATTCAACATAGGTGGACTGAATACTTATAAATACACATAAATTTCAGGTTAATCTTCCCTATCAATAAAAAAGCAAGCCAAGTGAATTAAAGAAAAAGATCCACCCATTTAAATATGTGATATTCTCTTCCTATAATGGGGTGGGGCTAGGAAAGGATTGGAGAAAAGGAACAGTAAGAAAAATATAATTTAATGTTCTTAAGAATCTCCATTCGTACTTGGAAACAGAAGGGGCTTCCTATTCAGATCTGCTTGGTTTTGAATGGATTCCCTTTTCTTGCCATTATGCCAACTTCTAGAGCTGGACAGTGTAAAGCAGAATAGAGAATAACTTAAATCTCAAAGGGTAAGCTACAAAGGGGCTTTGGGTTGAATGGTTCTGGGCAAGAATCCAAACTTCATGGGCCCGGGGGTTTGCCCTTATTTACTTAGATCTTTGGGTTCCTCCCCCTCCCCCTTTTAAATTGAAATGTATTTGACATGCAGATTTAAGGTGTAGAACAGGTTAATTTGACGGATTTATATATTGCAGTTTGATGGCCATTGTAGCAATCATGAGCATCTCTGTCATGTTACCTATCAGTGACATCTTTGATCAGAAGGGTCCCAGAGGTTAAAATTCAACCCTCATTAACCAGATGATCTCAAAAGCTACTGTCTTCTGGGTGTTAGGCCATAGTTTTCCACATGCAACCAAGACAATTAAGACGGACTGCTTTCATTTTTACTTGATAAAGACAGACCTTGTCACAATGATGGCCGGCATCCCACAGAGAGACAGAGGAGCAGGTGGACCTCAGTGACAGAGCAGATGATGTCTGTTCAGGGCAGTAAAGCAGGTCATAACTTGAGGATTTTTAAAACCAACGTTATCTCTGTTGGATGAACACATAGTATTTGGAGCTCTGGAACTCGGAGAAGCTAAGGCAACACGCATGTATTCATGTTGTTTTATTTATGGCAGCTTATCTTTTAAGATAAAAGGGCAAAATAATTCAGTTTCATGTCCTGAACATGTCCTTTACAGTGCCTTATTCCACATGGAGAAGGGGGTGTGTAGAATCAAACAGCTTCTTTCTGTCACAGTGAAGAAAAAAAGAGGGTCTGGGAAGGTCAAACAGGGGTGCAAGGACCTTAAGCAAACCTATAGATACCTTCTTAAGTCTTGTTAATGAGATATTTAGGCAGAAGTAACCTAACCCGTGAAGCTGTGGGTGGATTTGGCCATCAATAATTTATTACCTTTTTTCCCCCCTCACAAATGCATTTTCTGGTTTTGTTTCCCCAATAGTTAAAATATTTTAGTTAAATAATAAATTCAGATAATACAGAATTGTATAAAGAAGATTCCTCAAAAGTCACTAATATAAGCATAGTTAATGGTTAGTCAGTATCACCCTGGGCATTTCTGCAAACATTTAAATGAGCAAATGTAATAATTAAATGCATAGAATTCATTTTTTTTAAATGACATGTGTCACATTCCTAGAGACATGATTTATGTCAAAAGAAAATGAGTGGAATTAAGCTGAAAATATAACAGATATTCGGGGCTCCCGGGTGGCTCGGTTGGTTGAACGTCCAACTTGGGCTCAGGTCATGATCTCATCATTCTGGATTTTGAGCTGGTGTCAGGCTCTTGCTCATGCCTGGAGCCTGTTTCAGATTCTGCGTCCCTCTCTGTCTATCCCTCCCCTGCTTCCACTCTCTCTCTCAAAAATAAACAAACATTAAGAAAAAAAAATCTTTAAATAACGGATATACAAGATGATAGGTCTTCATAAAAGATCCTGTAGTTTAAAAAAAAGTCTTTAAAAAGTTGGAGGTCTTTTATTTTTGTCAGACAGGGTTTTTTTGTTTTGTTTTGTTTTGTTTTTGCTTTTTGTTTGTTTTGCTTTAGGGGTAATCCATGGACTGCCTACTATGAAAGATAAAGGACGTTCTACAAATACCTTCCCTTCCCGGCACTTTCTCTCTTCCCAACTTCCCAGTTTTCAGTTCCCTGGTCATTCTGGGAAGTGCAAGTTTCATAGCAATTCAGCTCAGTTTTTAAACTCATTCCACAATTTTATCTTGTAACTACCTTGGAAGGGATTCTCAGCCCACCAGCCTTCCTTCTGATCAGCACTTCTCAACTTCAGAATTCTTTTTTTTTCCCATAATGTTTTATTGTCAAATTGGTCTCCATACAACACCCAGTGCTCTTCCCCTTAAGTGCCCTCCTCCATCACCACCACCTCTTTTCCCTCCTCCCCCTTCCCCTTCAACTCTCAGTTCATTTTCAGCATTCAATAGTCTCTCAAGTTTTGCGTCCCTCTCTCTCCCCAACTCTCTCTCCCTCTTCCCCTCCCCCTGGTCCTCCATTAGGTTTCTCCTGTTCTCCTGTTAGACCTATGAGTGCAAACATATGGTTTCTGTCCTTCTCTGCCTGGCTTACTTCGCTCAGCATGACACCCTCAAGGTCCATCCACTTTCCTACAAAAGGCCATATGTCATTCCCTCTCATTGCCATGTAGTACTCCATCGTGAAT
>PISW01017533.1:0-10200 GCA_004023785.1 Mungos mungo
GAAATAAGTCAGGCAGAGAAGGATAGATACCATATGTTTGCATTCATAGGTCTAACAGGACAGGCCTGGCAGGGAACCATGGGGAGAGGAAGGGGGAAAGAGAGCGGGGATGAGTGAGGGACACGGATCAAGGGAGACTATTGAATACTGGAGACGAACCATGGACTGAGGGGGGAGGGGGATGGAGGGAGGGGGGATGGTCATGGTGGGGGGCACTTGTGGGGAGAAGCACGTGGTGTTATATGGAAACTAATTTGACAATAAACTATTATCAAAATAATAAATAAAATAAAATCTTAAATATTTGATGAAAGTGCTACTAAAATTCCAAATAGTTTTAAGTCAGTGATGTCTTAAAATTCTATTATTGTCTGAAAATAAAATAATATCCACACACTACAGCAAAAAAAAAAAAATTCGTTTCCCTATAACACCCAGTGCTCTTCGCCAAAATGTCCTCCTCCATTACCCCACCTCCCTTCCTCTCCCCCTCCCCCTTCAACCCTCTGTTCCTTTTCAGTATTCAATAGTCTTTAAGGTTTTGTGTCCCTCTCTCTCCCCAACTCTCTTTCCCTCTTCCCCTCCCCTTGGTCCTCCATTAGATTTCTGCTGTTCTCCTATGAATGCAAACGTATGGTATCTGTCCTTCTCTGCCTGACTTATTTTGCTTAGCATGACACCCTCGAGGTCCAGCCACTTTGTTACAAACGGACATATATCATTATTTCTCATTGTCATGTATTTAATACTCCATTATGTGTCTGTGTATATCTACATATCTATATCTATATCTATATCTATATCTATATCTATATCTATATCTTCTTGATCCATTCAGCAGGTGATGGACATTTAGTCTCTTTCCATGATATGGCCATTGTTGACAGGGCTTCTATGAAGATTGGAGTACATGTGCCCCTATGTGTCAGCACTTCTGTATCCCTTGGATAAATTTGGGTTATAGGGTGGGTCTATTGATAGTTTTTTGAGGAACCTCCCTACTGTGTTCCAGAGTGGCTTCACCAGTGCACATTCCCACCAACAGTGTAGGAGGGTGCCCATTTTTCCACATCCTCGCTAGCATCTATAGTCTCTTGATTTGTTCATTTTAGCCACTCTGAGCTGTGTAAGGTGAATTCTCAGTGTGGTTTTTATCTATATTTCTCTTATGATGAGTGACACTTGGCATCATTTCATGTGCCTGTTGGCCATCTGGATGTCCTCTTTGGAGAAGTGTCTGTTTATGTATTCTGCCAATATTAAAAACCTTTTTCTTCACACTGAAAAAATATTTTGATACTAATTTTGGAAATACAAAATGAGTAATTATGATTCAAATCATTTCTGAAAAAGTAAAGTTTCCACATAAGATAGCAGATGGCTCCTTATAAATTCCTCCTCCCTCCAGGTCTTGCTGCTTTTACTCCAGATTGTCCCAGGTTGTATTCCCAGGTTGTCCTGAGATCTGGGATGTTAGGAAGAAGAGATCTGTCCTGTATATGAACCATTGTCTTTTATCCTAACATTTACAGATCCCTTCAAGCTCTTGCTCAAAGACTTCTGCCCACCAGGCTCCATCCCTGATCCACTTCTGTCATCCTTCTGATCTCTTCCATGTATTTCTTGAGAATTTACCAACCGATTTCTGGGCCTTCTTCATATATACTCATTATATTTCACAGTGAGGAAAGAAACTACATAGATAAAACATCACAAGCTCTCCACATCATTGCCTTGAGTTCATTCCCATGATGTTATTACCTTCCATTCCATCTCAGTCTCTTGTACCCAATCTTGCAGTACAACCTGTCACTTTCATGAAGTGAAACAAATTTGTCTCCCTTCCAATATTAATCCATCTCATCTAACATATATATCATCTGACAAACACCCAGCTAAGAAGGAACACAATACAGAGTAATGACACACAAGTATTTCTTGATATAATTTAGTTCAGTTTATGTGATAATCAAGGTAAGTAGAATTTTACAGAAGTAACTTAGCTATGCAAAATGGACTTTATTTGGTATAAGATGCTATCAGTTAAGATGACCATAATCAAGTTGCAGATCAATTCAGTACCTGTAACTCAAAAAATGCATGAATCTAAGGTCTGTCCAATCCCCTGTCCTTTGCACACCAAGCAGTTTCTTGGGCATATTGATTTGCAGATTCCATCTGGTATAGAGGGGTTCATGCAATGTGTGGCCTTAGGCAGTGACTTCTCCTATGATGGGTAATGAACATGAGATTCATTCATGTTCACACATGTGCTGGCTCTTGTTTCTATTGTCTGCAGTTACGGTTTCAATGCTTACCCATTTCCCTGTTGGAGGAAAGCTTAGTTGCTTCCAGGATGTAGCAACCACAAAGACAGTTCCTGTGAACACTTGTGTGCATGTTTTAAGAACACACGTGATCTAATTTCACTGAGTTATGTGTCAAAAATTGGAGGAGCTGGTCATATGTTTAAGCGTTTGACCAACGTTGGGAGAGGGTGGTCAACTTTTAGAAAGTGGGGTGCCATTTTTCACTCCCAAGAGCAGGATCCTGCTCTCTTCTGGTTCCCATTCTATATGGGGAAAGTTGTGAAATCTTTCACCTTCACCACTGAATCTCCTATGTGGTTGGCTCTGGGAGACACAGGCAGACCTGCAGGAAGCAACTTCATCACTGGATCTGAGCATGTTGGGACACAAGCTCCAAAGTTCCTGTCCAGGGAGGGTGCCCAAATGTACCACAGTAGCAAACTGATTATTTTGCATTGGACATACTTGGGAAAGCCTGTGCAAGGTCACTTGGACCCTGCTCTGTCCTGCTGAAAAGAAGAATAAACCCCCCACACGAAATATACCAGAAGTGTAGTAAGACGTAAAGAGACATCCTTATCTTCAGCGATAGGACTTTGTAGCTAAGAAAGCTGGAGATACAGACATTATTAGTCTGTTAGTGATCTACTATCTCAGCCCCAAATCCTAACAATATCTCACTAAGTAAAGGCCCCTAACATTGGTTTCTTTTTTCTGTAAATTCTAGTAAAATGAATTGTCTCTTGGTCTAAAGTGTATAAATATAACAATCTGCCTTGTTCATATCTTTCGGTTTCCATATCATTACTGGACCTCAGTGCACATATAATGTATCTTTGGTCTCTTTTGCCTGCTCTTCCATCTCCTGTGAACTTAATTGTTCGTCCACAACAACCTTTAATGGAGAGTTTTCTCCTCTCCTTTACCTCCCTAGGCTCTGGGTTCAGCCACATTCTGCTTTTCAGCTCAGACCCAGTACTAGACTTGAAACCCACATCACTGTGTGCTGGTGCGTGGACTCCCATCAATTAGTGGGTGTGGCCTGTGGGTTCTAGTTCCTCCACAGGATCCATTCTTATTTCATCCTGAAGGTAAATTATTATTGTCAGTACACGTATGTTGTTACCTGGATAGGTTTCAATCTGTAACACTCAAGTCCAACAGAAGGGCTGATCTTCCCCCACAGTTCATTCATTTCCTGTCCTCCTCTAGTTTACTGAGCAGGTGGCCAGGATAGCCAGATGGCTCTACTTCCCAGACATTCCTGGAGGCGTCCTTGCTGGGAACACAGGATGTGACTGCACTGGAATTGCAGAAGGTGCTCGGAAAGTAAGAATGCCTATGTGCCCTGGAATGCAGAGTATATGGATATGCATGATGGTCGAGTACTTTCTATAAGCATGTGTCTTTGAAACCAACAACATGAACGGGGACACATTGGTACAACTTTAGGGACTACCTGCGCAAATGAAAAAATTCTATATATTATCTGAATTGAAAATTCTGTTATGTTCTTCATATGTTGTACATCTGTCAGTGGATTATAACAAAATTCTTATTCCAAAGTTATTTCTAAGAAGTTATTAATTTGTTTTGAATAAAATTAAGTTGTGAAAACATTCCTATTAAGAAGTTGTAAATCATTAACTCAGAAAAAATATTAAAAGCCTTTAAGAACACTATGATCTAGATTGTATTCTAGACAACTATATCAATAATAGAAAAGTTGGGTGAATATTATATCTTAAATTATAATCACAAGCTAATTGTTACTTTGGGTTGTTTTGATAAATACTATTGCTTCATAACTTCATATGTTAAATATAAATATGTGACTTATTTTGGGGTTTAAAATACAGTATCAGTTATGCAAACAATTACAGTAAAAATTCTAGATGCACAAAATGCAAAAATGTGTCCAGTAACATATGTATGTCATCATTTAAAAAAAATTTTAACACACATTGTTTTTTGTTTTTGAGAGACAGAGGGAGACATTTGAGCAGAAGAGGCTTGGAGAGAGAGGAAAATACAGAATCTGAAGAAGTCTCCAAGGGATGAGCTACCTGTCAGCACAGAGTCTAACGCGGGACTCAAACCCACGCACCATGAGATCATGACCTGAGCCAAAGCCAAACAGTTAACTAACTAGGCCACCCTGGCGACCACATGTATGTCATCATTGATTTTCAAAAAAGGAGTCATACCAAGAATGCTAGGGAAAGAAGCACATTAAATTTAGACAAGCATCCACCATATTTTGAGTCAATGACTACATTAAAAAGTAATCCATTGTATAAATAGCCTACAGTAACATAACTGAGGACAGCTTGATCACTATTCACAGCAAAGCTGAAAGGTGTAATTGACAAAATGCAATCAAATGATAAGTACCCAAACTTTACTGTTTTGGTGAGAATCCAGTGGTGATGCAGGTAAATGAGAGAGTCTGTGAAGGTCTGTTCACCTGGGACTCCGTCTTCAGGATCACACTGGAGACTGCACATAACCTGAACAAAGTCACAAGGAGGCGAGTTTGTTAGGTTAGTAATCGATCTTACATGTTCTGGAATGTTTGAGATACATGTGCAGGATGACAGGCAACAGACAGAAGAAGAACCCGCATGGATTTGGTGTTACTGAGAACAGCCCTCCCAAAAAATGTCATGCTCAGCAGGGGAGTGGTCCTCACCTCTTGTATCCATGGGGCACAATTTCACCCCAGGGGCAGAGGTATGATTTCAGGTGCACATCCCTGGGATGTCACAGAATGTAAGGACACTGAGTGGAAGGACATTGCCTGTGTCTTTTCTGAGGTTGAGTATAGTGCTGATTCCACGCCGGACACTGCATTCCCTGTCCATCAGAAAATCTTGACTCTCCTGTCACCACATCCCCTTCCCTGACAGAGAGGATGTATGAGGGCATGGGGAGAAATGCAGAGGTTTTATCCATGTTTGATTTGTAAACACACCCTTGTCCCTTATAGAACAACATCCTGATTTTCTCATACATGTTAATATGCATTTGGTGCATTCATGAGGGTGAAGTACCATACATTCCATGACAACATCTCAGGTAGTGTATATGAGGCTGTGCTGCAGGAGAGCAGGGAAGGTATTGCAGGAGAAATGACAAATGATTGTTATCTCTCAGTGTAGGTGGTGGTTCCTGTGCATGTGTGGGGAGCTGGAAAATACCTCCTAAGGAATCAAGGTGCAGATGCACAAGGACAGTATTGCCATCTATGATACAAGGGCCATTGATCCATGAGTGCATTCCAGACCCTAGGAAGAAAACATTTCCTGTTTCCAGCATGGACATAAGTGGAATCACACAGCACTTATGAGACCAAGGCAGACAAATGCATTCTGCCACAAGGAAAAACCACATGAGGTCTGCAGTAAGATCCTCCATGTTGTATTTTGAGGGAAGGACATGCCATGACCAGCAATTCAAGGTGTGCAATTCTAGATGATTAAGTCTTCCCTTAGAGCCTCAGAAGGACACACAGCTCTTATGAGATTTTGAAGCATATCCAGTTTAAGTGATTTCATGCTTCTGAAATGATGAAGGTGGTGAAAGTTTTATACTCTCGTGTGTGTGTGTGTGCGTGTGTGTGTGTGTGTGTGAGTGTGTGTGTCTGTGTGATCTTCAGACTCCACATTCACACCACATCCTGGAGGACCCAAGTCTCTTCAGTTTTGTCAACTAAAGTTGATGCAGTGAACATGGTTCAAGCAATGAGCCCACCAGGAGACTGTTTTCTCTTCATTACGAATTTGGATGCCTCTGCAGCCTCATGTCCAATATGCACTCTATGCTCCTTCTAGCAACCTTGCATATGAAGCTGAAATGTCCTGTGGTCTACAGTGACTGCATTTGGGAATCCTGTAAGGATTTAGCTGATGTGAATCAGGATGTCTGTAATATATTTGTATTTAGGGAGAGGAATTAAGCTAATATAAGCAACTCTGACTTGTGTGCATTTTAGGTAGTTTTCCTATGTCAAATATCTAATTCAGAGACTGAATAGGAGATCTGAGAATCATGTGTCCAGAAAGCCCTCATGAGGGAAATGGTTGTGTGGAGAAGAAGCCCCAGATTCTAACATGGAACCATCTGCACTGGCTTCTGGGAACACAAACAAGAATTGTGCACAGTGTGCACCCCCTGGTGGTGCTGATCCTCCTCGACAGGGAAGTTCTGGGCTAACACTGACGTCCCCTCTCTGTGTCTCCTGCACAGTAATACAGTGCCATGTCCTCAGCTTTCAGGCTGTTCATCTGAAGATTTGCTCTGTTCTTGTCATTGTCTGTGGAGATTCTGAATAGGCCCTTCACAGAGTCTGCATAGCTTGTGCTACTTCAGTACTAATCGATGAGAGCACCCTCACCCCCGTACCTGGAGCCTGGAGGACTCAAATCATCCAGGAGCTACTGAAGGTGAATTCAGTCTGTACAGGAGAGTTTCAGGGACCCCAGCCTTCATCAGGTCTTCCCAGTATTTCACACTGGATGCCTACAGGCCTAACACATCCAGGTCAGTAACTGTCACACATCAACTGTTTCTCTCACTCATCTCCAGTCACATACTCAGTGTCACTGGATCACCGTGAATTACCTTTGAAAACAGCAACAAGGAAAACCCAGAAAGAACAAACTCCATAGTGAGATGTCTCTGTTCTGTCCTAATCACTGAATGAGAACACCCCGTAATCGTGTGTGGGCTCCTCTCCCTGCTGCAGAGTAGGGGCTGGGAGAGTTGAGTCAGCACACAGAGGGCCCTATTTGCATGTCCCCTGACTGTACAGTCAATTCTCATGGGAGAATCCTCAAGAAGACAGTGACCCTGAGCAAGTGTAAGAGACCTGGGAGTATCTGCTGCCACAATATCTTTCAGAACATTGTAATTTATTATTGTGTGATTTTGAGGCAGTGATCATTATTTCCCATGATAATCCTTATTTTAACATATGCAACCAAACATGTGAGGTAGGAATGAATTTACCCCCATTGTACAGGTGAACAGATACACTGCAACAAAGAGGGAGTGTGTGAGTGTCCAATAGCACATGTGATGTGAGATAGCCCCAGTATCTGGACCTGTGCTACATGTCAGAGGACCCACCTCCCCCTTAGCCACCTTTAGAGTAAGGTTGGACAATCTCAGTGAGGTTTGCAGGCTCCTGACCTTTGTGTGTCCTGGTAGGTTCATGTTTAGAGGCCAGGTCTATTTGGTCACAAGGAACTGGAGTTGGTGATAAGCCTTGACAAAGTCTCACAGACCTATTGGAGATAATTGGGGTTTTCAACAATCATCACTGTGATTCACACACGAACTCTGGGTGGACATGGATAGAAAGTAACAAAAATATAAAATGGTGGAATGATTAATGAAATACAGTAAAGGCAGAACACCTGAGGTTAGTAAGGAAGCTGGACTTAAAAATATTCATTCCTCTATAAAATGGAATCATTGTCCTTCTAAACTCACACTAATGTGACAATGGTCTATGTTATGTTTATCATAGGGCCTGACCCTTGGCCTGACCCTTGGCAAGTATGAGTATTCCCATTATGATGGTTCATTCCAAACAGGGAAGACACTTGTGTATTTCCATACCTTTTACAAACTGTTTGCTGTGTTTATGTCTAAAGAAGTTTGGACAGCATGGAGTTGGAAATCCTTGAGATGAGACCAGCTCTCAACTACTCTCTTGTTCTGGATGATGAGCTTCCTGGGCTCTGAGTTCCACCTGGTGGTTGTGAGCACCTCCTGGTGGTCCCTGTGCACCTCTTGTTTCTCACCCCTGCAGAGATACAGGGATGCTTTTTCTCCCCTCCCAATTATCCAACAGGCAAGGCTGAGACCTTCCATCAGGAGCACTGCAGACCCTCCTGTTCAGAGGATGGATCCACCTACTTATTGCCGTCTTTGACCCCTAACTTTGCTCCTTGCCTGTAAATCTCTAGATATATTTTCTGTAACTATTGTAGCAGGAAACATGAACACTATTTTTCTTACAGGTTGGCATAGTAGAAGAACTTTTTATTTAATAATGAAGCGTAAAAAATGAAAGATATTTGGACTCATAAATTGTACTTTAAAGAAACTGTGACAAAAGTGCTCAGCCTCAAACATTTGCCAACTTTAAGAAAAAGTGTTCAAGCCCAGACAGAATGTCAGACCCAGAAATTGGAGTGTCAATGTCAGAAAATTGTCAGGCTTTGAACCTAATGGAGTTTCTCCAGGTTGGTATACAAATTGTTTACTGCTGGTGATACACTTCTAAATTACAATTTATTTCTTCTGGAAGAGGCATGGCAGTGCCTGTGATCTATTCACGCCCTGCTGGTGTATCCAGAAGTACATGAGTAGTTTTCTAGAGACAAATTTTGTCTGATGGAGAGGGTTTAACCCCAGGACTGAAGGTACCCACCATTTCATCATAACAGATATATACAGTTAGATTTGAAGTTTTAGAAGTTGTAATATTTAAGCACATTTTGGACATGAATTTATATCTAATTCGGTGAAATTTGGGTGGATGTGGGCTGTGGACATGGGAGTGTTGTTGCGTTGGAGCTGAACTGTGTAAGCATCAGAATGGACTGTGGTTGCCTACATTTTGAGCATGACAACTTGTGTGCTCAAAGGGACTTTTCCCACATTAGTTTAATTTAATGATCTTTATATTACCACCATTTGGATGAGTCTGAAGATGGAACTCAAGAAAGATAGGGGCAGTCACCACCTGTCCATCTCAGGGGTGCAGATGGAGATGTGGGAGGGGACACACTGAGAAATGCGGGTACAACACTCATCACCAACACAGCCACTTTCTTGTATGAAACACTAGTATCTTTTTGGGTCTGAGTGTCTAACTAAACTCTGATGTATATGCATGGTAGTCCCCCAAATTGCATGCGGTGGAGAGGGACATTGTAGGTAACAGTAAGGAAAGAAACATAAAAGAGTCATTGCCGTTGAGAGAGAACTTCTGGTCCTGGTGTGCACCCTGCTCTCTGAAGCCTTAATTGGATGATGTAGGACACTAGCCAGTGGAGGTTGGAGACAGCCCTACAAAATGGACTCTGGGATGAAGACTGAATCCATGGCAACCTCCAAAGCTGACTGTATTGTGACCCAAGGGCCGTGCCTCAGGAGATCATTCAGCTAGGTCATAAGGAGAAGTCCCTGCCATCTCTGTGGTTCCTTCATGCCTTGAGGTCTTTCCCTCCAGATGTTATAAAGTCATAGGTTCTTTTATATGGGAAATGTACCCTCTCGCAGTACGGTGAGGGTCAACTGCTTGTTGAGGGTGTCATCTTTGTGACCTTGTCTCTGGTACACACCTCTGCTCAGTCTTCTGAGAGTGAAAGCAAAGATCCCCTTTCATTGCTGCTAAAATCTCATATTGTGCCCATATTTTCCTAGTTATTGTTGACTATCAATAACTAATGAAATTACCATCAGTCTGAGAATTCCCTTCAGAAGCAGGTACAGGATTATGTGGTGGTGTCAGGTAGTGTAGACCAGTGGAACAGCACATGGTAAACCTGCATCCTCAAGCCTGGGCTTGTTACCTAGTGAGGGATGAGGAGTACAAGGAATGCCAGCTGACATTTGTCTGTGCTTCCTGAGTGCTCAGCAGAACCCTGTGTGAATGAGCCTGGTCCAGGAGCAAATCAAGACTGCACACAGCAGGACAGGAGAGCTGGGTGTCTGGACAGGCTGCCCATGAAGTGTGGGCACAGAGGAGCTGGGAAGGGCAAGTGTGGTTTGAATTCCATCCCACGTGGCATCACCATGGGGAGTTACGAGTTAGTTAATTCATATCCACTACTAGTTAGGGGTAAAATAAATGGATAAATGGAAGAAGATAGAC
>PISW01017534.1:0-10172 GCA_004023785.1 Mungos mungo
CATGACTCACTTTAATTTTTCCTATAAACTTCCACAGGGAATTCTAAATCTGAGTTCCTCGTACTGGGATATTCCTTGTGTTCAGTCATCTAGGCCTCATTTGCCTGACCACACAGCAGAGCCACTGGCTGTAGCTACAGAGATTCTAAGCATCCAAACCACTCCCAGAGGGTAGGAGATTTACTCCCCTTCCGGTGTTAAATAGATAACCCTCAGCTCTCTGCCCATTGTGCAGATTTGAGTTACCTTCTTCCTTTAAGGCCAAGCCTCTTTAGAGTGCTGCTGATTTCCATACAGCAACATGACCCTCACTCAGTTCAAGAACTCCAATCAGTGAACAGTGAACAATGCCAGCGACCCAGGCCTTTCTTCAGCTGAGATAAAAATGATAAGGTTCAGACAGCAATAGGGCGAGGGAGCCCTCAGAGGCTTCTATCATATTCTCTACAGGAAATCAGTCAGCTTGCTCCTATATATGTGGGACAACCCTGGACATCCCCCTCTGGCATGCTCTTGAGTATATCACTTCCACTTTAGGAGAGAGTCTTCTGTGCTTATTCGTGTGTGTGTGTGTGTGTGTGTGTGTGTGTAATCTTTTATATATATATTTATATATTTTTATATAATTTTTTTCAGTTAGCTAACATACAGTGTATATAGTGTGTTCTTGGTTTTGGAGGTAGGTTTCTGCTTACACACAACACCTAATACTCATCCCAACATGAGCCCTACTGGACAGTTGCTGGGATGCTGGTGGGAGGTATTTCTGAAGTAAGGCAGGTTTGTAAGGCTCCCACCATCGAGATGGTGACTGGTGTCTACCCACACTCAACCCCCACTCAATTTCTGCTTGAGCACCGACCCCCAAGGCACCTGACTGACTGATATCAGGAGTGACTTGCCTTCTGATGTTAAAAATATGTGAATTGTACCTTGTGAAAAAACTTGTTTTAGGAGTTTCTTCTTTTGTGATTATGGGAGCAAATGTTACATTTCCTGAAAAGCCTGTTTTTCTTCCTTTCAGAAACAGGCTATTGATCCCTGCTCACAAAGACATAACTCTTGCCTTTGCTACGCTAAAAACATTGCCTTGTATTTTTTAAAAAAAATTTTAATAGTTTGTTTTCAAATTGGATTCCATATAACACCCAGTGCTTTTCCCCACAAGCCCACAAGTGCCCCCCACCTTGGCCATCACCCCCTACCCTCCCTCCCCCTCCTCCTTTAGTCCATGGTTTGTTTTCAGTATTTAATAGTATCTTATGATTAGTGTTCCTCTATCTCCCCAGCTCTCTTTCCCCCCTTCCTCTCCCTATGGTCCTCTGTTAGGTTTTTCCTGTTAGACTTATTAGTGTAAACATATAATATCTGTCTTTCTCCGCCTAACTTCTTTTGCTTAGCATGACACCCTTGAGGTCATCTACTTTGCTACAAATGGCCAGATTTCATTCTTCATCATTGCCATGTAATACTCCATCGTATATAGATTTCATCTTCTTGATCCATTCATCAGGTGATGGACATTTAGGCTCTTTCCACGATTTGGCTATTGTAGAAAGTGCTGCTATGAACATTGGGGGTGCATGTGCTCCTATGCATCAGCACTTCTGTATCCTTTGGGTAAATCCCTAGCAGGGCTATTGCTGGGTCCTAGGGGAATTCTATCGATAGTGTTTTGAGGAGCCTCCACACTGTTTTCCAGAGCGGCTACACCAGTTTACATTGCCACCAACAGTGTAGGAAGGTGCCTGTTTCTCCACATCCTCGCCAGCATCTATTTTCTCTTGATTTGTTCATTTTAGCGACTCTGACCAGTGTGAGGTGGTATCTCAGTGTGGTTTTGATTTGTATTTCCCTCATGATGAGTGACGAAAATTTTTAAAATAAAAAGTGGAAGCTATTGCTCTGAGACACTGACTCTGAATGGACTCCAGTGAGAACATCGCTTGTTAAAAAACAAAACAAAACAAGGAGCAACTGGATGGGAATAAAGAGAGGGCCAAAGTGTTTCATTACACAGAAAAGCAGGATTAAATTGAGACAGACCTGCCTAGCACAGTCTCCTGAGAAGCTAATGGTTGTCCATAGTAAGAAACACCTGTGGGCAGGGACAAAGGGAAACTTCCATTGCCTAAACCTGGGTGCTCTGTTAGTATGAGACCTTCATTTTCTTTCACAAAGAGAAGGAAGGCTCCTGACCTTGGATCCTTTGTATGCCCTAACGCTTAGAGCATAGAGTGTGCAGTGATTCTGAGGTAGCAGGTTAGAGGTCCCATTAGTGCCTTAGGTATTGTAACCAAGTCAAGTTGCAATATTCCTTGTAAGGGCTTTTGTTTTAAGCTGAATTGTCCTGCAGAATACTCTGCATGCCTGATCCATCTGCCTTAGAAGATGAAGGCATTTCAATCAGCCAGGGGAGGGTGGAAAGCTGGCTCCCAATCACAGAGACTATGAAAGCCAGTCTTCTTTGTGATGAAGTAACTGATTCCTCTCCCATAGCCCAGGGCCAGAATGTTGGTTCATCACAAATTCCTGGCTGTTGGCTGCGTGGTTGACAGACCAGTTCCACCTGGTTGTGACCCAGGGCCTACTGTTTGCAAGGCTTTTTGCCTTCTGTTGCCAAGACAGGTCTCCCAGGTGATCCTGTGGAAGAACCCATTGCCCACGTTCTCCTGGATTTAGGGAACTTAATGGGACTTCACAATTAAAATCGGAGAGAAATACTTCTAGGTTCAGACTCTTAATGCCTCACAGGAAAACCTCTGCGCCCCCCGCCCTGCCCTTCTCCTTCTCCCGCAGGCACTGCTAGGCTTTCCAGGAGCCAAAGCTGACTCCAGGGCCCACTGACACGAGCCTCTCCACATTACCTTGTACTTGAATGCTAAGAATACCTTCCTTCCCCATATGATAAACATCTAGTCACCTATTGATAAAGGTTATGCATGAGTCTTCCACCAATCTATGTTCTGGGAAATTTTTACATACCAAAGAATTTGACATCAGAAATCATTGTCTAAGGAAATTATCACTTCTGTTTTGTATCCCATACATTTTTTCAAGAAATAAAGCTAACTCTAGGATAAGGGTAGAGACACTTGCCTGGTGAGCGGGGAAAAAAAAAAAAAGCCAAGGCTTTATCATTCTCACTGACACTATTCATCCTTCAGGGAGCCCTGGGCCTGCTGGAGCTGGCAGTCTCCGGCAGACAGTCTCTTTGGCATTCCCCAAGACATGGATCATATTACTGGCCTCAAATTAGTTGATGCCTTTCTACGAGGGCAGTTTTGACCAAGGCTAAGAAACAAGGTAGCAATTGCTTTTCACATGGGCAACTTTTGGTTACAAAACTTGAGAGGTGTCCATTGAGGAATGTATTTTGTTTCTGCCAGAAGCTCTAATCCTGCGCATGCTGTGGTTGTATGTATTTCTAATGTCATCAGAGGAGCTGACTCATAGAACAGAATAAGACTACCTGTTCCACTGTCCTTTGTACATTTGTAAACACTGGTTTCTGCTCAAAAATTCATTGAAATTCAACTTTCTTTGGGAGGAATTAGGTCCAAAAGATTTGTAGGTGAGAAGTGAAACCCTTTCCAAACCTGAGTAGCCAGTCCTGCTGACCTCTGATACAGTTGTTTGTTGGCAGGATGTCCAAGGGATCATTTGCTTCTCACCATTTGAGGAAAGTTGCTATTTGCTCCAGCCCACGTGATCCCCAGATTGGGCTGGCCCTTGAATTTTAGCAGCAGTTTATCTGCCACCATGTTCTTATCCTAAGGGTTGTGAAGGCCAGTAGGCCCCCTCATGAGCAGCCACCATACTCCAGTGCTTTCTTTCATCCTTAATGCTGATCAGGCCTAATTTCATCTCATTAGATTGTGACAATATGTCAGCAACTTCAAATTTTCTGTGCCAAAACAGTAAATTCATACTGGATTTCATCCCATGGGAATACCAATGTACTCACTTAGCTGGACTCAGAAGTTGAGATGTAAAAGAAATCAGAAATCATCAAGACCTAAAATGGCATCCTAATCTTCTTTAGTTTTTCTACATAGACTTTGCCATACCAGATATTGCTCAAGCTATCAGTGAAAGCAGTTTCTTTTCATCCTCTGCAGTCTGCAGCTAACCTCCGGGAGCTAGCTACCTTATGTACTGGAGCCAGACAGGACTATTAAGGGAGCTAGTAGAAATCAAAACTCTTGCTTCAATTATTTCCTTCACAGCAGTTATCTTTTGATCCTTTCTTGAATTCTGAACTTCTTAACATTTACTAGAAAGGAGGGCCAAGATAATTCCAAAAGTTCTCATGAGGCATTGCCCAAAGGTTGAGGACATCAGGCTTCATTCATATATAATATCATCCCATTTATATATTTAGGTTAAGGTGATGACAATCAAATAACTCTCCAGTCACATTTTCCAAAGTGCAACGCCCCCTACCCCCCGTCTTGGTTCTCTTCATCTGCGGCATCTGCATGTCTGCCCAATTTTACCTTCAGGCCTTTTGGTACACCTTTTCGGTCTCCCAGATTTATCAGGGGATTCTCCCTGCCCGTCTTCTTTCTTTCTTGGGAGTTCACAAGTAAAGCAATATAGAAGACCCACTGCTTCATCATTCCCTATCCAAGCACCAATCATCACTTGCTCCCTCCCCTCAGCTTGCATCTCTCTAAGACAAATGGAGTACATTTATGAGATTAGTTGGGTTAGATTTTATTTTCTAGGAAGGGAGCCTAAGAAATGGATTTGTATAAACAAGTTTTATTAAGGGAGTAGTCTTCAGAATGAATCTCTAAGACAGAATGTGAAGCAGAAGAGGTAAGTAGAGACAGGTAATTAGGACGTGACCTCGGGTACAAAATAGCCTGGACTGGTTCCCTGGGGGTAGGGGTGCACTGGAGCATAAATTGCACCACAGAGTTATTCCTCTTTGAGATAAGGGGTTGACCTATCATTCATAGTATAAACTAGTCACAGATTGTCTATAGACCATGGTGAGGGAGTTGGTAATCTCCCAGAGAGGTGACTACCCTCATGCAAGGAGGTGGTTGGAAGGGGCGGGTAGGCAGCTGTGAGTCATTGGGAGGCCCCATTTCCGAGAGCTTGGGAATTGTATAACTGCTGGTAAATGCAACTGGGAAGAGGTAGCAATGCCACCTATTTCTCAAACACATACTTGACTTGAGAAGGCTAAAAATATATTAAGAGGAAATAGAAAACAGTTTAGAAATGTTGTTGATGAAGTGATAGATGTACATGTAATATGAGGGAAGTTAATAGTATGCTTTGTGAAATGAAAGAGAATGAACTCGGGTTCCCCTCAGACACATGGATTCACACAGATTCAGTAAGGGTACTGATAAGTATGGGAGCTTACCAGGTAGGGCCGAATTTTCAAAATTTTGGTGGCAGAAAACTTGTCATTAAAAATCTTCTATAATATGACATTTTTAGCAGGCATTCCTTTTGAATAACAATTACCTGTGCCCAATAACAGGTGATTATTTTTGTGATGTTTTTTATTTGACCATGGTTGTTGACACAGAATGTTACAGTAGTTTCAGGTGTACAACATAGTGATTCAATTTCTCTTTACATTATGCTATGCTCACCAAGAGAGGTGATTTTGGAATAACATTCATGGCCAGCATTTCTTTATAAAGATGAGAAAACCGATCTTCAATGTTTACATTTGTTATATTTTATAAGCACTCCATCACTATACCTCCAGTGCTCTGACCCTAATTTATCTCCATACTGCTCCTCCTCTTTTGAACTCTAAGTTCCTTAAAGGTAAAGTGTATGTGTTACCCATCTTTCTAATTTATTTCCAGCTGATAGTCAGTACCCTTTTGTTGCATAAATGAAGAAATAAGTGGAGTACTGAGAAACTATTCTAAGGATCCAAAGATCCATTGTCATATCATCATTACTGTGGGGCTGTATTAGGATTCTTAGGTGCTTTCAGTTTTTGGAGGTATAGTTTATTCTCTTTCATTAACTATTCAATATAATTCAAGAAGGCAGTTGCACATTTGTTTGGCTCCTCCCATTTTCCTTCCCTCAGGATTGGTTGGCCAAATTTGAGTTCTAATTATGGCTTGATTCTCAAACACAAAGGGAAAAGGGAAAACCAGGAAAGAAGCAGCCAATGAGATTCCCCAGCTCAAGCTGAAATAAGTTCTTTGGAAAAGTAAACAATACTTAATTTCTTCTTCAACTGAAAAGAATGGGAAGTGAAAGTAAACATATATATGTAAGTATGACAGATATTGGGGGGGTTATTGACACTGCACTACAGTTGAACAAAACCCCCCAAAACAGGAATTTAAATCTTGTAGCTTCAGAAATTAAGTAACAATATTAAGTGTTTTCCTTATTAAAAATAAACTATGTTCTTCCTTGGGTATAGCAGAAACATTATTAAAATGCCAAAGTGGGGTGCTTGGCTGACTTGATCAGAGGAGTGTGGGATTCTTGGATCTTCAGGTTGTGAGTTCAAGCCCTATGTTGGATGTAGAGATTACTTCAAATATTTTTTAAAAATTTTAAACATAATATAAAATAAAATGCCAAAATGATTTATTTTTGGAAATTTGCCTATTAGGAGATATATATATCTATGCACATATATCTCTTACTGGTCCTGTTCTGTATGTACATATATGTAGAGAGATATATACACACACACACAGAGAATATACAGGGCAATGTGCATATATATATATATACAGAGAGAGAGAGAGAGAGATTGAGATTGAATGATTGATTGATTGATTAATTTTAAGGAAGTAGCATACATATGAAGGCTGGCAAGTCAAAATCTACAGGATGAGATGACAGGCTGGAGATGCAGGGAAAAGTTGAACTTGTATTTCTAGTCCAAAGGCCATCTCGTAGTGGAATACCTCTTCTGGGAAGGTCAGTCTTTTTCTATCAAGGCCTTCAACTGATTATATGAGGCCCACCCTCAAATCATGGAGGGCAGTGTGCTTCGCTCAAAATCTACTGATTTAAATATTCATGTTGGGGTGCCTGGTGACAGTGCAGAGCCTGCTTGGAATTGTTTCTCTCCCTCTCTCTCTCTGCCCCTCCCCATTCATCTCTTCTATTTCTCTCTCTCTCTCTCTAAAGTAAATAAATAAACATTTAACAAAATAAATATTGACTTCATCTAGAAAATACCTTCACAGAAACTTCTAAAACAATATTTGACCAAATATTTTGGTACTATGGCCTAGAGAAATTGACACATGAAATTAATCATCATATTGCACAAAACCTTAACAAACTTCTAAAGTATTCTGCTCCTTTTCTTCTCTTATATTTCATCATATAATTTCTCCTATTCTGAGACTTGTACATTTATTCACCAAGTTATTCTTAAATTTTCCTAGTTCAATGTATTTCACACATCAATCACATCCTCCCCTGAATTAGTTGAAAAGTAAACTGTTCTGTACTTTTTTAAAGTCAATTTATTTTGAGAGAGATAGAGATAGCTTAAATTTAGTTTTTTTAGTTTATTTCTTTTGAGAGAGACAACTGTGGGGAAGAGGTAGAGAGAGAGGGTGAGAAAGAATTCCAAACAGGCTCCAAACTGTCAGCACAGAGCCCAATGCAGGGCTTGAACCCACAAAGCTGTGAGATCATTACTTTAGCCAAAAACCAGAGCTGGACACTTAACCAACTGGGCCACTCAGGCACCCCAGATTGTTCTGTACTTTTGCCCCCTCTGTCATTAAAGCATAACTACTTGGAGAGTTGTGTTTTTAGAATGCCGAGTTTAAGATCAAAGCAATGAAAAGCAAATTCAAATCCTCTGACATTGTTTTGTACCACTCTGCGACTTTGCTGAATTTATATATCAGTTCTAGCAGTCTTTTGGTGGAGGCTTTCAGGTTTTCCGTGTAGAGTATCATGTTGTCTGCGAAAGTGAAAGTTTGGCTTTTTTTTTTTGTTAATTGTGATGCATTTATTTCATTTTATTATCTGATTGCTGTGCTCGTACATCCAACACTATGTTAAACAACAGTGGTGAGAGTGGACATCCTCATCGTGTTCTGGATCTCAGGGGGAAAGCTCTCAGTTTTTCCCCATTAAGGACAGTGTTAGCTGTGGACTTTTCATGTATGACTTTTATGATGTTTAAGTATGTTCCTTCTATCCCGACTTTCTTGAGGGCTTATATTAAGAAAGGATGCTGTATTTTGCCAAATACTTTTCTGTATCTATTGACAGGATCATATGGTTCTTTTCCTTTCTTCCATTTATGTGATGTATCACATTGATTGATTTGTGAATGTTGAACCAGCCCTGTAGCCCAGGAATGAATCCCACTTGATCATGGTGAATAATTCTTTTATATGCTGTTGAATTCGATTTGCTAGTATCTTGTTGAGAATTTTTGCATTCAGGTTCATCAGGGATATTGGCCTGTAATTCTCCTTTTTTGTGAGGTCTCTGTCTGGTTTTGGGACAAGGTGATGCTGGCTTCATGGAATGAATCCGGAAGTTTTCCTTCCATTTCTATTTTTCAGAACATCTTGAGAAGGATAGTTTTAACCCTGTTTTAAATATCTGGTAGAATACCCCTGGGAAGCCATCTGGCCCTGGAATCTTATTAGTTGGGAGATTTTTGATAACTGATTCAATTTTTTCACTTGTTATAGGTCTGTTAAATTTTCTATCTCTTCCCGTTTGACTTTTGGTAGTGTGTGGGTGTCTAGGAATTTGTCCATTCCTTCCAGGTTGTTGGGTTTGTTGGCATATAATTTTTCATAGTATTCTCTGATAACGGCTTGTATTTCTGAGGTATTGGTTGTGATAAATCCATTTTCATTTGTGATTTGGGTCCTCTCTCTTTTCTTTTTGAGAAGCCTGGCAAGGGGTTTATCAATTTTGTTTATTTTTTCAAAAAAACAGGTCTTAGTCTCATTGATCTGTTCTAGTGTTTTTCTTAATTCTATATTATTTACTTTTGTTCTGATCTTTAATATTTCTCTTCTTCTGCTGGGTTTAAAGTTTCTTTGTTGTTCTAGTTCTACTTCCTTTAGGTGTGCTCTTAGATTTTGTATTCAGGATTTTTCTTGTTTTTCTGATAGAGGCCTGGATGCAAAGGAAATAACTTCCTTTCAAAATCACTAGGTACTCTCATCTTACTCCTTCTTCATCATGAAACAGGGCTTGAGGAGCGCCTGGCTGGCTCAGTTGGCAAAGCGGCTGACTTTGGCTCAGATCGTGATCTCACACTTCATGGGTTTGAGCCCTGCATTGGGCTCTGTGCTGACAGCTCAGAGCCTGAAGCCTGCTTCAAATTCTGTGTCTCCCTCTTTTTCTCTGATCCTCCCCTGCTCACACTCTGTGTCTCTCTCTCAAAAACAAACATTAAAAAAAAAGTTTATGAAACAAAGTTTAATGCCCAGTGGCAGGATCAACATATTGGGGCCATGAGAGAAAAAAGATGAGCACAATACCTGCATATGGATAATGACACAGCAAAAAATGAGGAAAAAGAGGCTACCTCCTATGATGTCTTCATCATTTTATCAGACATGGGCTTTCTTCTTATTTCTTGTGTTCAGAATAGAAAATATGTATCTTATTTTCTAGAAATATAACTCTTCTTGGGATAGCTAAACACAAAAAAAGAGCTACAAAATACAACATTATTATATTTCCATTGTATACATGTTAAATATGAGTAACCTGCTACCCAACTTGATGGGACAGGTTTTCACAGCAGATAAAAATCCTATTTACACACACACACACACACACACACACACACACACATACACACACACACACCAAAAAAATGGGTGTAAGTACAGTAAGAGCTATGAAGGACCATGGGAATTTTTGGCCTAAAAATTGGGTGGACTGTTTGAAGCAGAAGTGGCAGAAGTGCTCACTGCCCCTGCCTGCTGACATATGTCCCCACTATGGGGGGAGGGGTAACAGAGGGCCTAGAGCTCATGAATACCCTAATCACAGGCTAAATGGTAATGAAGGAAGTACCTGCCAGCTATGAGTCAGCATTCCTGGAAGGTCATCCATGTACAGTGGACCCAACCTACATTGGGTTTAGACACCTGGTATACTAGCACTTTGTGGAACTACAGCACATGCCTTGCTGACCCTGCCTATTACAGCATCCAGGAGGA
>PISW01017535.1:0-10207 GCA_004023785.1 Mungos mungo
CGGCTCAGTTGGTTAAGCCTCCGACTTCGGCTCAGGTCAGATCTCACATTTGTGGGTTCGAGCCCCGCGTCGGGCTCTGTGCTGACAGCTAGCTCAGAGCCTGGAGCCTGCTTCCAGTTCTGTGTCTCCTTCTCTCTCTGACCCTCCCGCTCTCATGCTTTGTCTCTCTATCAAAAATAAATAAAACATTAAAAAAAAATTAAAAAAAAATCTGCGTCAATGAAGACATGGCCTTCATAAATATCAGGTAAATTACTATAATAAATTTTCTTTTATGCTATATTCATAGACTGAGCTATTCTGAATAATGAAGTAGTTTTATGAATAGATAAATGTTGACAAAACTAACATGAAAGGACAAATAACCATTTTATACATCTTAAAGTACTTCCCTTCTAATTTTCAAAGAACAGAAAGATAATGTTTGGTAAAACACACACACACACACACACACACACACACACAAAAACAAAACAAACAAACAAAAAACACCCTGTAAGTGTGTTACTTAGAACCTCAGTATTTCTTTTTTTTTTTTTTAAGTTTTTTTTTAATGTTTTTATTTTTTTGAGAAACAGAGAGACAGTGTGAACAGGCGAGGGTCAGAGAGAGAGGGAGACAGAATCATAAGACAGGCTCCAGACTCTGTGCTAGCTGTCAGCAGAGAGCTAGATGGGGGCTCAAACCCACATACCATGAGATCATGACCTGAGCTGAAGCTGGACGCTTAACCAACTGAGCCACCCAGGTGCCCCTGAACTTCAGTATTTCTAGGTCAGTGAGAAACTCAAGTTTGTTGTGTTATCATAGTATTCTCAGAAACTGGCATTTTCATATATCCTAATACCCAATATTGCTGTTTTTAGCATTTAAGGCAAATAATTGTGGGTAATCTATACTTCTTTGGCCTTAGGAAAGGATAATTAAATTATCTAAAATAAATCAGTCATGAAAGGTGTTTGTTTTTGTTTTTAACTTTTGCATTTGCAAGTTAAATTATGAAACTATTAAGTAGACATCTAAATCTCATTTTAAGATCTTGGTTACTTAAAGAATTCCTTCATTTTTGTGTATTTCTTCTCTAATTAATTATGGCTATTTTTATCACCTTTGTTGTTTTCTAACTAAGTAGTTATCAATCAACACCTGAGTCCCACTCTTTTCTTCCTTGAAAATTTCAGCTTTCCAACACTATTCCTTCCTCGTTTGAGTCTTTGGAATTTTCTTACTTAATGAACTTGTCCTCTACTGTACAGCATCTACCTGTTATATTTGACTATGTTGAATTTATCTAAAACCCTGTGCTCCTGAAAACCAATGAAAGTTAACAGAATCCCTCCCAGCCCCCCACCTTCATATTCCTATATCTTTGCTTCATAAATGATTAGTTAAGCTGCTTTATCTTCACGGATCAAAAAACAAAAGAAAAAAAAAGAAAAAAAAATGCTTGCTAGCCAAACTGTGATTAAGATTATCTCCTTCCCTGAACTTTGACCACCTTTAGTAATGTGCTGCCGAAGCGAGCACTCTTTGACCACTTTTAAACTGAGCCAGCAAACAGCCCTTCCCAAGGGGATGATTCCCCGGACTCTCCAGCCAGGTCTAGTATCCCCTCAGGTCACTCTTTCAGGACTCTCCCCCATCCAGTTCTTTCTAGCCTTGTTCACTCCGTAGGAAAGAAAACCTCTTTGTGCCTAACCCTGAAATGCCTGCAAATCTTACTTCTCTGGATTCTAGTAGGGCCGACACTGTGTATTTCCCTTCTCAGTAGTGCCTCTCCACTACTCTGCAGTAATTCTTCCAAATAAAATCCTTCACAGACCTGAATTTGTTTTTTATTTGATATACCCTACCTTTTTATTATTACTGAAGTTAAACTTCCGCAGTATGTTTCAAGAATCCCAGTGGGTTATTGCATCTCCTACCTTTCCAACCCTCTTCTCCAAATTACCCCCGCACAGCAGTTCTTGGGCTCACTACGTTTTAATATCAACAGTATCCTTTTGCTCGTCACTCTTCTCAGGGGTCCTTAAATACCATGTTGGATTATTATAATGACACTTTTTTGGGACATCTCTTAAACTTGCCTGCTGCTCTTTTGTTTTTTCATATTCATTTTGCAGTAGTTAAGTCCATCTCTGTTTAACTCTCTGGAGAAAAATGCTCTATCATACTGACTGTCCTCACTTTTATTTCGTGATCATTAATTTCAAGTGGGCTTTCAGTGTTGCCAAGCCATCATACCATATTTTGTCCAATACATTCACTCTCTAGCACTTTTAAGTGACTACTTTATATTTCTAGTCTTTCCTCAAACCAAGAGTACCACCTCCTTATCTGTGCTTTCAGATAATAACCTTGCTTCCCACTTCACAAAAAAATTATCACAATCATGAGAGAACTTCAGAGAAGCTTACAACACAGCTTTAATACCTACTAGCATCTAGCCCTGTATTTTGTGCCTTCCTTTCCAAGGTAAGAAATAAACCTTTCCTCATCCTTAGACCCCTTCAGTTGTGCAATGTATCTTATCTTACCTTCCTTTCTCACGGACATTGTTAGAGCAATTTATTATTTTCTCTCTTGCAACATCAAGTGGATACTTCTCCAGTTCCCACCAGTATACAAGTATGCTATTATTTCTCCCATGTTGAAAAAAAGTTTAACAAAATAAAATATAAAATCTCTCTCTTTACTACCTTAGAGTGCATGTTCACGCTCTGGTCCTTTTGAGAACAAATTATTTCCAGCTATATATGTATTTACTCTTCTGATTCTCCTCCTCCTGTTTCCTTCTTGAAGTCACACAATCAGAATTTAATTTCGTAACTTAACCAAAACTACTTTTGTTAAGGTTATCAATAACTTATATCTTTATTAATCTATTTGTCAACTCTTGATCTTTCTTTGATTTGACTTATCAGCAGTATTTCTTATTATCATTCACTCCTCTTTGGAGCACTTTCATTTGACTTCTAAATTATACACTTTCTCCTAACTCAACTGTAGTGTACTTTATCTGTTTCTGCTTATCCAACATGTGAACATTGCTTTAACACTATATTCTTGGACTTTTCCCCTTCTGTATCGTCATTTACTAGCATTTAGTTCCATGGCTTTAAATAAGTATTCTTATACCGATAACTTTCAACTTTGTTTCTATCCTAGACTCTTCTCTGAACTCTAGACATTTAATCCCACTGCTTACTCAGTATCTCCACTTGGATACCTTTTAGATATCTGAGAGTTAATATTTCCATAATTATTTATCCTCCAGACCCTCTCAGCCTTCTGTATATTCCATTGCTGTTAAGGTACTGACATCTTTCCATTTGTTCAACCCAAATCCTTGCAAAAGACTTTGAGTTTACTCTTTCTCTCACACTTAACATTCTACTCACCAAAAATTATGTTGATTCTAACTTTAAATTGTAATTAAATTTGTCAGAATGTGAATCTCAGAACTCCATGAAGATAGATGGCCTCATAACATGAGGTGTTTTATGTTGGGATTCCAGGAATTATGGTGAACTAGAACCAATACACCAGCTCTCCCTTATTAGCTTTTTTTAATTGAATGGGCCAGCAAACATTAAGTCCTCAAGTCCACATATGAGAAGCAAGAATGAGAGTGTCCCTGGTGTCTTTCAGAAGCAAATGAAAACATGATAATAAACAAATAATGGAAGTTAAAGATAATTTTTCCATGTAAGTTTTTCACATGACCAGGACCCAATCCAAGATAAATAAGTATGCAAGGATACCCAACACACATGTACACACAAATAAAACCAGCAATAATACTCCTATTAGCATGTTAGGTATTGGGTGATTCAGATATAGATTGTAATACTATTTTGCATACCATAAATAAGAATATAAACAAAAACATGTATTTCAGCATAGAACTAGAAAATATAAAAATGATGTGGATTTTTGAAATAAACAAATAGAACTTCTAGAGTGAAAGTTAGAACTTACTGATTATGAAAGTCAGTTAGAATGAAGCATAGGTACCAAAAGGAAAGAGAATGAAGAAAAGATGGTAAGGGACATAGAGAATACATTGTGAAGTTCTAATGTTTGATTCTTTAGAGAATGAAAATGAACAATAATAATAACTAAAGAAATATTGTCTGATAACTTAATAAGAGAAATCAATCCACAAAAGGAAGAACTCCAATATCTCAAAAAAAGAGATATCCACGAAAAGATGGATATAATAGAGGGAATTTTCAAAAAAAACAAAGAAAAAGGGAAGACCGTTTACTCTGAAAGTAGCAAGTTGCCTTTGGTTAACTATTAGATTGTACTTCTGTCAACAATGAGAAACACAAGATAATGGAACGGTATTTTCCATTTGATATAAAACAATTACCCAATATGAATTTCAATTATAAAAAGAACTCTCAAGAATTAAAAGTAAAATATTCTTTTTGACAAAGAAAAAACAAAACAGTTTGGACATTTTTCTAACCAGCACTTCACAAAAAAATAAAGGACTCTCTTGAGGCAGAATAAATATCCTAAATGGAAGATTAGAATAGCAGGAAGAAATGAAGAGTTATGAAAAGGTAAACATGCACCTAAATCCAAATATTTCATTCATTTTATCAAATACTAATGGTGTCTGCTGTTGAAAGTCATACACATATATAATCTAAGTACAGATTATTATATATGTGGTTATATATATGTATATATGTATATATATAACCACATATATAATGTAAGTCACAAAAACATCACATAATTTGAAGGTAAATAACAGAGTTAAAGTGTCCTGTGGTTCTTGCATTGTGTATAGTATCAAAGTACCAATTAAATACCTTGTTACTAGATCAAGATGAACATTGTAATACATACAAAACCACACACAAAAAAGTGAGATTAAATCCCAAAATAACTTCAAAAGAAAGGTAATAAGCACAATTATTTATTCTTTGAAATGTTAATTTCAAAGAATGCAGGAAAACAGATAAACAATTAAAGAGATGTGGTTGCTGCCCAAATCAGGATAGGGCTTAGGTTTAGGAAGGACAGCAGGGTCAAATTGGAAGGTGCTCCTGACCTATTACATAGATCTGACCTTATTGTTGTTACATAGATGTTTAGTTGGTAATTTAGTAAGTGGTGCATATGTATTTTATGCTGACTTTTAAAGGGTTATATCTTATAATTTAGAGAACAAAGGTATAAGGGAATATCCTTGATACTTTAAGACCATATTTATAGAAATCTAGAAATATGACAAAATTTCTAGAAATATTAGTATTTCTATTATTATGGATTCTATAAATGTTTTGTCTATTTCTTATTTGAATTTGCTGACCTATGGGGCAGCTTTTTAACAAATTACTCTTGAATTTCCTCACATGTTTTATATTGATTTTTCAGATGATTATGGATTTGTGACAGGTCTGAAATATTAGTAATGCTTATATTCTATTCTATAGATCTAGATATAGATAGATAGATAATACTGTAGTCCATAATAGGTTATTCTATTCAAATTGCCTTTCCAAGTACAAGTCTGTTTTAAGTTGAATACAGGCATTTCTCATTATTCACAATAGTTGTGTTATATACACAATTGCTTCAAACAATAAATTAGTGAATAATAAGTGATTGTTCTTCAGGGAAATATTCTTAATATCATTCTTAAGGGAGTTAAATTCATACAAATCTCTGGTCACATTTTTATCACCTGATCAGTATATAACTTTGTTTTATGTGTGTTTCTGCTTACCTTATTTAAAATATATTGTTGATTCATTAACACTGAACTCATGGTATTGATGAAGTTTTGGGGTGATGGATAAGTTCATAGGGTCCAATGCTGACAGCCAAGAAAGAATTCTTGAAGGGATCTTTGGTGCAAAAAGGTGATTTTATTAGAGCACAGGAGCAGGACCCTTGGGCAGGAAGAGCTGCACTGGGTTGTAACAGATAACTCATTATATACTTCAGGATGGAAGAAGGTTAGGGATAGAGTAAGTCCCTCGGAGTTTTGGAAACAGGTCTTCCAGGATCTGGAGGGACTACCTGCGGTTAGAAAACATCATTTATTACAGTTTAGTAAAACCTTAGTCATGAGACCCTTCAGATGTATATCCGGGGGCCCTGAGCTGGGAGTATGATTGGCAGCATATATCTTGGGGCAGTTGAAATAAAGGAAATAGAGTTACAGGATCCATGAGGTTGGGACAATGTTAAGCCAAGGTTCTCTTTTGTCCCTAGCAAAGTGTCGTCATCGTTGAGGCAGCTGAGCTCCTAGAGGGAAGTCACTCTGGCAGTTTCAAGGACCTGTAAATGGGCTGTAGGCAGTAAGGGAATTTACTTTTCATTTGTCTTAGTTTCCCACATCACCATGGCAAGCACTTAAACCCCTTTCCTTTGTTCTTGGGTAGCTGGGAGTGTCCGAGGAGTATCACATATATTCCATCTGGGCGGGGGTGTGCTGAGGTTGCCCTCAGCCTGCTTCATGCTCCCTTATCAGTACTATAAGCCATGCATGAATGGAGCTTATCTAACACTTGTATATTCTCTTTAAGACACACACCACATTCTAGTGCTTATGGAGAACACTTTAGTATGATGGCTAAAAATCAATTTAAATAAAATTATCACCAACATCAATTTAAAGTATGAAAAAAGGATCACTAAGTAAACCACACACACGTACACACACATACACACAAACATGTTTATCGTAAAGTCTGAAACAGGAAGGCAAAGCATCACCTTTCCCAGCCTCACCTGGAAAGGCGTGTTTGTGACTCATTTTTCTTTTTCAATCTTCTTTTATATAATCAGGAAGGAAGAATTTCCTCTTTCTTATAAAGTCCTTCTAACTGGATTATGAATCAAATTGATGGGTCTCAGGTTAACAGGAGAAAATCATATTTAATTTTATATATAGAAGAACTCCATTGAGACATGAAAACTCCAAAGACAGCAAGGCAACATGATATGTAAATGTCATTATTAACTAATGAAAATGGGGTAGGTGTCTGGGACTTCAAAGGGAAGGAATGCATTTTACAGAAAGGTGAAAAAGAGTGTTTAATAAGCAAATATTTACCAGGCCATTCAGAAGCAATGTGACAGAGAGGACTTTGTTCAAAAGGGAGTGCCAGTCAGGTGCCTGGGTGGCTGAGTTGGTTAAACCTCCTGCTCTTGACTTTGGCTCAGGGCATGATGTCACAGCTCAGGGGATTGAGCCCCATGTTGGGCTCCATGCTGATAGTGCAGAGCCTGCTTGGGATTCTCTGCCTCTTCCCTTCTACCCTTCTTCCCTGCTCTTGCTCTCTCTCTCTCTCTCTCTCTCTTTCTCTCTAAATAAATAAATTTATATATAAAAAATGACTAGTTTCCTCCCTATGTATCATACCTACTTCATATTGTAATGTAGTTATCTATGGTGACAGCTGTCTTCATAGAACAGGCCCTCTATCTAAATCTTTTAGAGAGTTGAGTAGGGAAGAAAAGAACTTCTCCTAAATTTAGAAAATTTTCCTAAATTTGATTGCTTTTATCTCAAAATAATTTTCATGCTAAACAGGCCCATCTTGGGGCAGCCTGCTTTTGACCCCTACATTATACATAAAAAAAAAATTGAATTATCTTCAAATTTCAGAATGCTTCCCTTCTATTCACTTATATCCAAATAATTAAAATTGCCTTTTTTATCTTTGATATTAAGACTTGAATTCATCAGTTAAAAAATAAAAAAAATTTATAAAATTAGTGTTATAATCAGCACATTGTAATACTACTAAAACAAAAGATTATAGTGCTAAATGTTTTCACTGGATATAAATAGTTAGATTACCAGTAAAACATTTTGTGACCGCTGACATTTTGTTATTCGATCCTTTAGAATGATCACTGTAGGTTAAAGGAGCACATTTTGAAAATGAATAGGCTAATTGGGAAGCATTTAAATTTCAGTTGCTCTGAAATATGCAACTGATATTGTTCAGTGGCTCTTCCTGTTTTATAATACAATGGGATACTCATCCATCTTTTCAACATAAAGTTTGACAAACTGTATATGTAATGTTAATCTACAAGTTAAGTAGTAGCAGTATTGTTTTCCTTTTGTAGTGCATTATTTGAAATAAGTTACTAGGGTATTAGGATGCTTGGACAGGTCTGTCCATATAGAATGAATGAATTGTTACTTAGAACATGTGATTTGAGGGGTAATTGAGGTGCCTGCAGATACATCCTGGAAGAAATTCCTTAGTCTTGGAGGAGAGCAGAATTTTCACCCTAAAATATGCCACTCTGTCATGAGGATTAATTTAAGCTAAAGGTAACCAAAACCCAGCAGATTCAGGAAAAGTTTTCTTCCTCCAGCTCCTCTTCCTAAATTTACATTGGAAAGCAACCCTGTACCAGGAAGGGAGCTATTATCAAACATACTTTCTTTGCCTAAGAAACTTATCTGCATAATAGGGCAATCTTTGTTTACAGACATCCAGTCTGCTTCCCTGTGAATGGTCTTTCTTCCCTTTGTAGCTCCAGATTCCTACTCCTCTCCTTAGCTCAAGATGTATATGTCTCAGTTATCTGCCTTTTGAGTCTTCCTATCTCTTTATGAAGCTCTCATAGGTACATAATTAAATTCGTTTGTCTTCTATTAATTTATCTTCTGTGTAAATTGTTTGACCACCCAGAGAATCTGAAAGGGTAAAAGGAAAAATTCCCCAGTGGAGTCATTCCTTTGATTTATCACTGAGTGTCACTGAAAAAAAAAATCCTCTAATAAAATGGCTACCTGGAGAAGATAACAAACAAGTTCTCACTAGCTACTTTTAAACATTTTTCAGTATTAATTTACCATATCAATTACTAGACATCTACAAAGACTCTAAGGACTGTAGTATGGGGGTGCCTGGGTGGCACAGTTGGTTAAGCATCCGACTTCAGCTCAGGTCATGATCTCATAGTTTGTGATTTCAAGCCCCACATCAGGCTCTGTGCTTGGAGCCTGGAGCCTGTCTTTGGATTCTGTCTTCCCCTCTCTCTGCCCCTCTGCCTCTTGTCCTCTTTCTCTCCCCTGCTTCTACCGCCCCTCCCTAAAAAAAAAGTAAAAACATTTAAAAAAACACAGGACTGTCGTATGAACAGCTTATGGAAAGACCCAACAGAGTTGTTGTTTTTTTAATGTTTTATCTATTTATTTTTTGAGATATCATTATTTTATTTTATTTTTTAATTTATAATAGTTTATTGTCAAATTGGTTTCCATATAACACCCAGTGCTTCTCCCCACAAGTGCCCCCCTCCATGACCATCACTTCTTCCCTCTCCCCCTTCCCCTTCAGTCCTTGGTTTGTTTTCAGTATTCATTAGTCTTTCATGATTTGTGTCCCTCTCTCCCCAACTCTCTTTCCCCCTTCCCCTCTCTATGGTTCTCTGTTAGGTTTCTCTTGTTAGACCTATGAGTGCAAACATATGGTATCTGTCCTTCTCCGCCTGACTTATTTTGCTTAGCATGACACCCTCGAGGTCCATCTACTTCCCTACAAATGGCCAGATTTCATTCTTTCTCATTGCCATGTAATACTCCATTGTATAGATCAACCACATCTTCTTGATCCATTCATCAGTTGATGGACATTTAGGCTGTTTCCATGATTTGGCTACTGTAGAAAGTGCCGCTATGGACATTGGGGTACATGTGCCCCTATGCATCAGCACTTCTGTATCCTTTGGGTAAATTCCTAGCAGGGCTATTGCTGGGTCATAGGGGAGTTCTACTGATAGTTTTTTGAGGAACCTCCACACTGTTTTCCAGAGCAGCTGCACCAGTTTACATTCCCACCAACAGTGTGGGAGGGTGCCTGTTTTTTCTCATTCTCGCCCGCATCTATAGTCTCTTGATTTGTTCATTTTTAGTGACTCTGACCAGTGTGAGGTAGTATCTCAGTGTGGTTTTGATTTGTGTTTCCCTGATGATGAGTGACACTGAGCATAGTTTCATGTGCCTGTAAGCCATCTGGATGTTCTTTTTGGAGAAGTGTCTATTTATGTCTTCTGCCCATTTCTTCACTGGATTATTCGTTTTTCAGGTATGGAGTTTAGTGAGTTCCTTGTAGATTTTGGATACTAGCCCTTTATCTGATATGCCATTTGCCACTATCTTTTCCCATTCTGTTGGTAGCCTGTTAGTTTTTTTTTTTTTTTTTTTTTTTTG
>PISW01017536.1:0-10191 GCA_004023785.1 Mungos mungo
TGAAGATATTAATAATAGTTTTTGTTATCCTCTTCTTCTAATGGAAAGATGTTTATTTTTCCAATTTCTTCTATGATAATGGACCATTTGGATTTTCCACTTTTTCTTGGGTCACTTTTTGTCATTTACATTCTGTCTGGAAATTATACATTTCATCTAAATTTTCAAACATGCTGTCACATAATTCATAATTTTATGAAGAAAACTATCTTTTTTAAGTAGTCTTCACATGGGGCGCCTGGGTGACTCAAGTCAGTTGGGCATCTGACCTCGGTTCAAGGTCATGATCTCACGGTTTGTGTGTTCAAGCCCCATGTTGGACTCTGTGCTGACAACTTGGAACTTGGAGCTGCTTGGAATTCTGTGTCTCCCTCTCTCTCTGCCCCTCCCCCACTCTCTCTCTCTCTCTCTCTCTCTCTCTCTCTCTTTCTCAAAAATAACCATTAAAAATATTTTTTTAAATAAATAAAGTAGGCTCCAGGCTAAGGGCTTGAACTCATGACCCTGAAATCAAGACCTGAGCTGAGATCAAGAGTCAGATGCCTACCCAACTGAGCTGCTATGAAGAAAAGTTTTTTTAAAAATCTCTTCTAGGGGCACCTTGGTGGCTCAATTGGTTGGGCCTTCCAACTTAGGCTCAGGTCATAATCTCACACTTCCTGGGATTGAGCCCCACATTGAGCCCCACATTGGGCTCCACATTGACAGTGTGGAGGCTGCTTGTGATTCTCTCTTTTCCTCTCTCTCTGCCCCTCCCCTGCTTGTGCTTTTTATCTCAAAAATAAACTTAAAATAAAATAAAATAAATCTTTATATCCATGATTATCTCTTATTTCTTTTCCACTTTTATTTTCTTTTTTCTTGACCAGTTTTCAACCTCATTAATTTCTATCATTACTGTTCTTTTCATTTTTTCATATTTTTCCTTTTTTTCTTTTTTTAATGTTTATTTTATTTATTTTTTGAGAGATAGAGAGACAGACAGAGCATGAGCTTAAGGAGGGACAGACAGAGAGTAAGACAAAATTCGAAGCATGCTCCAGGCTCTGAGCTGTTAGCACAGAGTCCAACGTGGGGCTTGAACTCATGGACTGTGAGATCATGACCTGAGCCAAAGTTGGACATTTAACTGACTGAGCCACCCAGGTACCCCTTTTCTTTTTTTTTTCTAATTTGGTAAGATAAGTACTTAACTTCTTATATGCTTAATCAAAAGACTTCTTCTAGAGTGGGAGATTGGAGTTAGGGTGCTATATTTGTATTTTAACGTGAAAATATTAGCTAGGAAGCTAAGAAAACTCATCAAGTCTAATTGACTAAATATACAATGTTCACTAGATATACATTTCATAGTTCATAGTTCATATTCTCTTGTATTTCTTTGCTGAGAGGGCTAAGGATAGATTGAGTAGACATTGGTGGATAGTTTGGCAGCTGTGGGAAGAGAAGCCCATGGATGCTTACTGAGATGAGAGAAAAGGTAAAAGAAAACTTTTGAGACTTTGACATCTACATTGGGTTGAGGCCTTTCAGGAACTTCTGGAAGACGGAAGCCTACAAAGAGCGCCATCTGGAGAAAGCAGACAAAAACCTCTTTGACCTCAGGCGCAGCAATTTCTTCCTCAACACATCTCCAAAGGCAAGGGAATTAAAAGCAAAAATGAACTACTGGGACCTCATCAAGATAAAAAGCTTCTGCACAGCAAAGGAAACAATCAACAAAACTAAAAGGCAACCGAAAGAACGGGAAAAGGTATTTGCAAGTGATATATTGGATAAAGGGCTAGTATCCAAAATCTATAAAGAACTCACCAAACTCCACACCAGAAAAACAAATAATCCAGTGACAAAATAGGCAGAAGACATGAATAGACATTTTTCCAAAGAAGACATCCGGATGGCCAACAGACACATGAAACGATGCTCAATGTCACTCATCATCAGGGAAATACAAATCAAAGCCACACTGAGATACCACCTCACACCGGTCAGTGACTAAAATGAACAAATCAGGAAACTATAGATGCTGGTGAGGATGTGGAGAAACAGGAACCCTCTTGCACTGTTGGAAGGAATGCAAACTGTTGCAGCTGCTCTGGAAAACAGTATGGAGGTTCCTCACTAGCCTGTGACCCAGCAATAGCACTGCTAGGAATTTACCCAAGGGATATAGGAGTGCTGATGCATTGGGGCATATGTACTCCAATGTTTATAGCAGCACTTTCTACAATAGCCAAATCATGGGAAAAGCCTAAATGTCCATCACCTGATGAATGGATCAAGAATCTGTGGTTTATCTATCCAATGGAGTATTACATGGCAATGAGGAAGAATGAAATCCTTCCATTTGTAGCAACGTAGATGAAACTGGAGGGTATTATGCTAAGTGAAATAAGCCAGTCAGAGAAAGACAGATATCTTATATCTTTTCACTCATATGTGGATCTCGAGAAACTTAACAGAAGACCATGGGGGAATGGAAGGGGAGAAAATAGCTCTAAGCAGAGAAGGAGGGAAGCAAACCATAAGAGACTCTTAAATACAGAGAACAAACTGAGGGTTGATGGGGGATGGGAGAGAGGGGAAAGTGGGTGATGGGCATGGAGGAGGGCACTAGGTGTTTTATGGAAGCCGATTTGACAATAAATTATATTTTAAAAATTTAAAAAAGGACAATCTGGGAGTCAGAAGCAAGTAAGAGCAATTTAAAATTGAATACAAAGGGGAAAAAAAGAACATTCCATTCACACACAACTTGTATTATCATTCTCTAATAATTTAATAATACTGGGAATTATTTTATTAGGAAATTCCAAATATTTTTCCCAAAGTGTTTTAAAGCTTATGAAAAACCATTGAAATTATTAGGCTCTGAATCTCATTGTTTTTATTATTCATGGTATCCTTATGATCTTAAGGTGTTTTTTGGCTTTGTTTTATGGAGTTGGAAATATGATTTTAAATGAAAAGTTCTAGTATTTTCTCAAATATTGGTCTTTTTTTGTTCTTCAGAAACATGGAGAAAATGGGACTTTCAGATCAGAATCTAATTTCCCCCCAACATCTGATTAGAAAATATTTCACACATAACAGAAAATTCAAAAGAAATGTACAGTGAACACCCATATACCCATAGCTTAGATTTTACAGTCAGAATTTAATGTTTGTTAGCTGAAATTAATGTTTGCCTGCCTCTGAGTGATATTGAGTAGAGTGATAGCTCTACATAATTACATAGGAAGTATTCTGTTCCTACTGGTAAGTCCAGTGCTTCGTAAGAGTTTTGTACTATGGCCAATTTCATGAGTGCTTTAAACAAGCCAACACAAGTCAGCTGTTAGCTGGGTGGAGGAGCTTCTAGAGAGTTCTTCCCAGCTTAAAGAAACAAAATTTCAAACTCTAAAAGTTCTCTGGCTTGCTGCCTAAATACACCTACAGCTTTTGGCTCGTGTAAGCAGGTGTTGTCCATAGGCATAAACCTAGGGCGTTCCGGTTGTGCAACAAGGGAGAAACTGCCACTGCTCTGGGCTAGAAGGTGACAGAAACAGCGATGTAGAGGAAGGGGTCAGTGGGACTCATAGCCCACCAAATTTTCCTAAAAGTTCTACTTTAAGATCAGTGGCAGCTGTCCCCATGGATGGCATGGTTCTCTTTTCCCATGTGCTTTCTCTTAGAAATTCATACAACCTTCTTCGACTTCTTCAGAGTCACTAAAGCTTTCTTTTCTTTTTCTTTTCTTTTTTTTTTTTTAAGAGAAAGAGAAAGAGAGCATGCATGAGCAGGGGAGGGACAGAGAGACTCCCAAACAGGCTCCGCACTGTCAGCATAGAGCCTGACACAGGGCTCAATCTCAAAAATTGTGAGATGGTGACCTGAGCCAAAATCAAGAGTGGGATGCTTAACCCACTGAGCCACCCAAGAGCCCCAACAATTTTTATTTTTATGTGTAGAAAGTTCATCAATGTCTGGGATTCGGTAGTCCAGGTCACTGATTAGAAATCATTTTGTAGTTAGGAAAATCACCCTAATGTAATGTCATTAGTTTAATTTTAAGGCCCTGTGATTAATTTGATATAATAATAGTGGATTCTGCAGTCGAATCTTCCAATATCAGATGGTCCTCAGTGTATATTTCCATATGTGACTACCTTTACATCTGTATTTGTACGTGCATACTTCAAAATTAATATTTTTAAAAAATGTTTACATGTTTTTATTTATATTTGAGAGAGAGAGTGTGTGTGTGTGTCTGTGTGTGCAAGTGGGGGAGGGGCAGAAAGACAAAAAAACACAGAATGTGAAGCAGGCTCCAAGCTTTGAGCTGTCAGCTGAGAGTCCAACCAGGGTCCCCAACCCACCAGTGGTGAGATCATGACCTGAGCCAAAGCAATGAGCCAAAGTCAGATGCTTAACCAACTGAGCCATCCAGGTGCCACTAAAATTAGTATTTATTAAAGCGTCTTTAAAAAGGAATTCAGATGCCTTATGGAGCGTTCCAAGTCTCATTCGTCTTCAAGTAGATACAATTTTTAAATTCTTAGGTTTTTTTAAGAGGTAATACATGGCATAAAGGATAAAATTCATAAAGTACAAAAAACAATATGGTTTTTCGAAAAGGGAGTTTTCTTCATCTCCGCACTGCATTCTCCAGTCCCACAGTCGCCCCAATAAGAAGCAACCAGAGAGACGCAAACACACCAGTCTGTGTCTCTGTACTCACACATGCGGCTCACACTGTTGTAAACCTTGCTTAATTACTTAGTCTAAACGAGAAAATGCCCATATATCCGCATAGAGAGTTGCCTTGTATATGTTTGTAGTGTTTGTTTATTTTTGAGAGAGACACACAGAGCACGAGTGGGGGAGGGGCAGAGAGAGAGGGAGACAGAATCCCAAGCAGGTTCCAGGCTCCAGGCTGTCAACACAGCTCCTGACGTAGGGCTGGATCTAATGAACCTCGAGATCAAGACACCAGCCAAGTAGGATGCTTAGGCGACTGAGCCACCTAGGCGTCCCTTGCTTTGTATTTTTTAATGGCAGCATAACATTTCATCTGAGGGCTGTGCCTCACATTATTTAACCAGCCCCCAGGGATGGACTTTCAGGTTGTTTCTGTTTGCTCGTATGAGGAAAAACTGCACTGCCGCCCTGTAACTTCATCTTCACGCCGTGATTTGGTTTTCTCCCAGCACGACCCGAGAGCGACTCCGTGGGGCTTTTCCGCGCCCCGGAGCAGGCGTTCGCGGAGTCGCCGCTCCGTCCCCCGCGCTGTCAGTCAGCCTCGCCGGCTGCCGGCCCCTCGCGGCGGGAGCCGGGTGCGCGACCAGCCGAGCGCCGGAGCGGCGGCGAGCGCGCGGGTCCCACGCCCTCCCCCGGCGCAGGCCGGCGCGGGAGGCGGCGAGCCCGGGCCCGAGCGCTCCCCGCCGCCGTGGCGTGGCCATCTGTGGTACGCGGTCCTGGCGCGCGGCTCCTGGGGACGCTCTCACGGCTACCGTCCGCGGTCCTCCCCCGAACGCGGGGAGGTGTTCAAAGGTGTCTCTTAGAAACAGGCGCAACCCGGGCAGCCCGGCTCCAGAACAATGGGTCCTTTCAGCCACCCCTTTTAGATGGAGGGCTCGTCACCATGACAACCACCCCATTATTGAAAGTCGGAGCTGGTCCCCGTCTCAGACGCTCCCCTCTCGCCGGCTCCCCTCCCCCTCCGGCCCCGCCGTATGGTGTGTGTGGCGCTGGCAGCTGTTGTCAGAAGAAGGCACCTCTTTGTCTCCAGGGGATGAAAGACATTTCGTTTTCATCGCTACCCTTTCTTTCCGCCTGACAACTTTTCCCCGCGGGCTGCACCCCGTCCCCAGAAGGCGCCCCTGGACGCCAGAGCCCAGCCACGAGACGCCACCCTCAGCTCTGGTGTCTGTTTCCTCCCGGATTCCCTCCTGCCGGAGCATTTCTGCCTTTACCTCCAACTCTTTGAGTCACTAGAAGTCTCACTCGCAAGCGGAGTGTTCCAAGCCGGGAAATTCGCTTTAGAAATCCCGGGTTTCTTTTTGCAACTGGGCTCTGGGAGTTCCCCGGCCAGACGCTTCTCCCCTCAGACCCAATAGCACCACCTTCTGTAGCGAGGAGCTCATTGCCCAGTCTGTCCCCGTTGTTGGCGCAAACGCTCTGCCACGCTAGTTTAGAAATTCGGCCCGGTCGCTGGAATAGACTAGTTGGTTCGTCAGACTAAGGCCTCGGTCTGAGGGATGTCGGACTCAGGCAGCCAGACACCTTCCGGCCGAGGACAAGGCGACACAAATATGTAAACAATAACCTGTATTTTTCTCAAGCGTCCAATTGAAATGTCTCATTAAAAGTTTTTGTTTGTTTGTTTCTTTTGCATTGCTTTTAATGAATACCCAAATACGATTTACTTTATTTTGTCTGTGGAGGAGCTTTACAAATATTAAACTAAAAAATGAGAAAAAGTCTGGCTGACCATGTGTCTGGGATTTGGGGTTCAAGGAATATTGACCCTGAACCAGGGATCTGCACCAGGGATCCTTGGAACAGATGGTGTTTTCCAGTCCTATCTGGAAATTAAAAAGGTTACGTTGGTGAGAGCAAAAGCAGGATCAAGAAGGAGGAAGGGAAGCAGTGGAGAGAGAATTGCAGAAGCTTACAGTGGGGAGAAAGGGAGAGGGAACCTGAGTATAATGGGCCATTTTGGAGATAAAGACAAACTTCGGTTTCTGTATGGGTCAGAAAAATAAACAGTCGTCATAAAATCTTATCCTCAAGAATGTAGGTACTATAGGAAGAAATTTAAGGATAACTGTTTCAGAGTCCATGAAGTCTTTCCAGTATTACTTTTTCGAATAAAAGTTTTAAAAGGGGATTTTTTTAAAACTCTGGAAATGTTAAAAGTGTAACAAGTGAAAGGGAAGGAAGTTCAGCAGGTGACTGACAAGAGGTACTTTTTTCGGATCTTTGCTTTGAATTACCAACAATTACTTTTGGTAAACAGGAAGCAGCCAAGTCTGGCACACAGGAAACAAGTATTTGCAAAGTGAAGGTTTGGTTTTTTTCCTCTGAGAATAATTTTTATCTAAATAACTACCTAGGAAATAATAAGTATGTTACTCTGAAGACTTTTCTTTACAATCCAAGCTTCTTTCTTTCCCAACATTACCGAATACATTTTGGAGGAGATTGTCAATTTTCCTATGAGATTTGATTAGTATTTCCCCAGTGATTTTCACGTGAGCGTCACAATAAGAGTGTCACGATTTGAAACGCTAGTGATTTAACTTGACTTTTTTTAAAGTGTTTAAAATTATTATTAACAAATAAAAGCAATTTTCCCTTTCTGAAAAGAATACAGCTGTATCTGTAACCTGACTTATACCAATAAATACATCATTTTATTTTATTACAGTTACACATAGAACCATAAAGAGATATGCTCTCTAGAGCTCAGGGGCCACCATGGGGGTTAAGGCTGAAGCTAAGTAGACAGAACTCCAGGATTCTGATCCCTATATCATTCTGCTTTATCTGTTTTCTATGTAAGCTTTCATTTGTCTAAAATATTTCACTGCTAGAAATGAAAGAAAGACCACTGTTAGTAGAAATTTAGAGTTGGGAAATATCTCGGAGATCGTTTGGTCCAATCCTCTCATTTTACAGATAACATTTTGATCCAAGGAATTTATCTAGCTAACCTGCCCCAGATGACATGGCCAGTTTGTGGCTATTTAGGACCCTGAGGCCAGTTGCCATTCGACAGCTCTTTTAGACCAGGGCTGACCCCATTACCCTCTTCCTGGCCATCACTTACCAGACTGTCTTGTGACTATGGACTTGTTTTTATTGTTTCTTCTTATTTTAATCTATCTTGTGGAGATTACATTAAAGTTATCTTGTGGAACTTCTCTGTTCTCCAGTCAGCTTCCCTAAGTCTTTCAGTTCTAGACTATATTTAAAACATCCAATCTAGGGGCACCTGGGTGTCTCAGCTAGTTGGCGTCTGATTCTGGATTTTGGCTCAGGTCATGATTTCACGGTTCGAGCCCTCTTCATCCAGAGCCTGTGTAGGATTCTCTCTTTCTTCTTCTCTCTCTGCCCCTCCCTTGCTCACTCGCTCTCTCTCAAAATAAATAAACATAGTAAAATATCCAATCTATTCATGGACTGTAGCTGTTCTATTCACTCCCACTGGCTGTGCACAGCCTGTTAGTTGTCTATACCATTTCCAATATCCATTCTCCTGTCTTCCTTATTAACAGAATCCCATTTGGGAGGTGGGAGTAGTATTGTGCCCAGCTAAAAATATTCCCAGGACTTCTTTTAGCTCAATACTCAACAACAGAGCAAAAGTGGGAGCTCATGAAAAACTCATCAGAGGGAACGGACTCCCCTTTGGCTCTTGTTCATTTGCTTTTTATCTTTCCTCCTTTTCATCTGGAATACAGCTTGATGCCTGGAGCCACGACAGCAATGTTGTAAGCATGAAGGTGAGAGTTCCGCCCTAGGAAAGGTGGGATGGCAACCTAAGAGAAGCCTGAATCCTTGATGCAAAGCTGATGTTCCAGCCCTGGATTTCTTATCTCTTGACTTCTTATAATGTGAGAAAAACAACTCCCTATCTTGATGAAGCCAATATTAATTAGGTTTTCTGTTACATGCCCCTGAATGTAATCCCTCCTGGCTCCAATTTAGGATAAGAACAGAATAGGCTAGTAATTCAGTTTTATTGAATGAACTTTTTTTTTTGAAACGTACTAGTTGCTTATATAATAAATAGTCTGTACATATACCATCCCAGGACATATAACATAATGATAATTCATTCACCTAGTCATGTAATGAAACGATTTCTTCCTTTACTGCCTAAAGGTAAAGAAAAGGAGCTAGTTATATGAAGACAGGCAGGGCGGGGTGGGGGGAACTTTCCTGCATGGGGAACAGAAATGAGGAGTGGGGAGGGTGGGTTGGAGGGGGACAAGAGACTCCACTGGAGAGAGGGGGGAATAGATAAAAGAGATATGCCTTAGTCTGTTCAAACTGCTGCAACACAGGTACACACCCTGGATGGCTTAAACAACAAACTGTTAGTTCTCGTGGTTCTGGAGGTGGAGAAGTGCAGGGTCAAGGCAGCAGATTTGGTGTCTGGTGACCAGCAGATGTGCTTCATGGTTCATAGACAGCCATCTTTTCTCTGTGTCCCTACATGGTGGTCAGCGCAAGGTTTTTCCTTGGGGTCTCCTATAAGAAACAGATTCGTGAGCACTAATGAGGACTTCACTCTCATGACCTAATCACATCCCACAAGCCCCACTTCCGAATACCAACCTACGGGACTTTAGGACTTAGCACATGAATTTAAGGGGACATGATCTATAGCAAGGTGGTAAAGGCATTTGAATTTATGCCACAGGAAAGCACTGAAGGGTCTATGCTACACATAACCATATTTCTTTTAAACTCACTTTTGCTGCTGTACAGAAAATGAATTGAAAGGGGTAAGAGTGGAATGTGGAGATCAGTCTTTAGGTGCCTTATAGTCTTTCAGGCCAGAGGGATGGTGGCCTGGATGGAGGTTGTGACAGTGGAGTTGGAGAGAGGAGGATTCCTGATATAATCGGGTGATGGAATCAACAGGGTTTGTTTCTAGATTAGATGTGGGCAAAAGGGTAACAGAGGACCTCAGGGTGATTTGTGGATATTGCTCTGAGCAGTTGAATGGATAGTGATGCTGTTTACTAAGGTGGGAAAAACTGGAGGCGGAGTAGGGCTGGAAGAAAGAACAGATTTGGGAAGAAAACTCAAGAATTCCTTTTTGCCCCATTAAGATGTCTGTGAGGCACCTGAGTGGAGATGCCAGGTGGGTAATTGGATATATGGGTCTGGAGGTTTATGAAGAAGTTGAGGTTGGAGATATAAAATCAAAATTAAATAATTAAAAGCACACTTACACTCATGAGGTAGTCTATGCAAGGAGTGTAGAGAGAGAATGAAGAAGCATCTAGCAAGAAGCCACAGAATAATGCTGTGCCCTGGGTAGACCTGTTATAACGTTAGGAAGATTCACCTTTGGGTGTTCCTGGGTATAGCATCCAGGGAAGGAGCCATTTGATTCAATGATTACTTTCCCCTGGAGACCAGAACCAGGAGGCCAGCCCTAGGCTGCTGCGAGAGGGACGCCGCTGTCTTCTC
>PISW01017537.1:0-10204 GCA_004023785.1 Mungos mungo
CCACCGGTTAAGGTCAAGGAGATTGTTTCCTACTTTCTCCTCGAGGGTTTTGATGGTTTCCTGTCTCACATGCAGGTCCTTCAGCCATTTTGAGTTGATTTTTGTGTATGGTGTAAGAAAGTGGTCTAGTTTCATTCTTCTGCATGGTGCTGTCCAGTTCTCCCAGCCCACCTGCTAAAGAGGCAGTCTTTTTTCCATCAGATACACTATGCTGTTTTGTCAAAAATTAATTGGCCATCCATTTGTGGGCCCATTTCTGGGTTCCCTATTCTATTCAATTGGTCTATGTGTCTGTTTTTGTGCCAATACCATTTTGAGATAAGCCCTCCACTTCCAAGTATTACAGATATATAAAAAGGAGTGGAAATGAGAATTTCAGAAGTAACCTATGCCATTTAATGTCACCCAATATTAGAGTTGTCACTCATCTACAGTAAAGTTTGATGGTAACTTAAGAAGGGACGCTAAAGCTGAAGATATGAAACATCAAGAGGATTTTTATCTCAACATCTAGAAACCACTACTCCTTTCCCCTACAGCAGTGATCTGAAACACACACATACAAAAAGGAACCTTTCAGGAGACATTCTTAAAAAGGAAGCACCAAACCCTACATGTGGATTTGCACACCTGCCCTGTGAGGTCAAGGAGGTTGTTTCCTACTTTCTGCTCGAGGGTTTTGATGGTTTCCTATCTCACATGCAGGTCCTTCAGCCATTTTGAGTTGATTTCTGTGTATGGTGTAAGAAAGTGGTCTAGTTTCATTCTTCTGGATGGTGCTGTCCAGTTCTCCCAGCACCACCTGCTAAAGAGGCAGTCTTTTTTCCATCAGATACTCTATCCTGTTTTGTCAAAAATTAATTGTCCATCCATTTGTGGGCCCATTCTGGGTTCTTGATTCTATTCCATTGCTCTATGTGTCTGTTTTTGTGCCAATACCATACTGTCTTGATGATCCATGACCTCAACCGCAGCAATTGAAAGGAAAGGGATGGAGAAATATGTATCATGAGACTGGAAGCCAAAATAAAGGCGGAGTAGTCATACTTCTATCAGACATACTGGACTCTAAAGTAAAGGCAGTAACAAGAGATGAAGAAGGACATTATATAATAATTACAGGGTCTCTCCATCAGGAAGAGCTAACAACTATAAATATCATATGCCAAACTAGGACCACCCAAATACATTAAACAATTAATCACAGACAGAAAAAATCTTATTAATAAAAATGTGCTAATTTCAGGGGACTTTAATACTCCATGGACTGCAATGGATAGATCAACCAGACAGAAAATCACTAAATAAACAAAGGACCTGAACGACACATTGGAACAGATGGAATTGATAGATGTATTTAGAACTCTGCATCCTGAAGTTAGGAAATTCACCTTCTTCTCGAGTGCACATGACATATTCTCCAAAATAGATCACAAACTGGGACATAAAGCAGCCCTCCATAAGTATAAACGAATAGAGATTATACCATGCACACTGGAAACCAGTATCATATAATTACTATATGTTCATGGTCTTAAAATTCATAATGTGACTTGACACAAATGACATCATTTCAAGGAAATAATCAGGCATTTTTCCGTGTAAGGTATTCATGATGTTTAATCTTGACTTAAACCTTCCCCTTCCCTGAGGTTCTCTGTTGCCTTCACTGTGAATTACTGATAATTTAGAATCTACATGGCATAGGATACTATTGCCCACAGTTTCAAATCTGATATGTATTCCTTATTTTTGATTCAATAGTACTTAGAAGGGGAAATGAGGGAGCTGAATATTGAAATGCCTTACTAATTGTCCCAAAGAGACCAAGAAGAAACAACATTTGGAGAAAGAATTCTCTATACACTTCTGTAATGTGTCCTACTCTCTACTCAGCATAGTGCTGGATTTGAAATTGTAGATTTTCCAGCCAGGGTCGTGTATTTTGCTATCAATAGGTCTTGCTGTCTTTAGAGTAGATCTGGTCAAATTATTTGGAAAAGGACAGAGCCCTGTCACATGAAGAGAAAGGAGAGAGAAACCACACACCCAGGTAAGTGAGAATAAGTGAAGCAGATGACACAGTGAGGGACCAAAGTTGAAGGTGAAAACTCAACCTTAAATTTTGGTTTGGGAAGCTCAGCTTGAATGGATTCTAGAAGCCAGGCTTATTTCACTGGTGGTCACAGAGGTACCTCTCCTGTCTCCCTCTTCCTGTGCTCCTCCATCCTCTTAGGCTTACCCTCTGTCCCAATGTCTACCATGACATTCACAGTAACATTGAAAAGCCTTCCATGGCCAGTTAGGGTCTATTTGATTGGACTGCTTTTCTGTTCATTTTTGGAGCATGTGAAAATAGGGAGTTTCTAAGTGGAGGCCCCAATGTGATTTACTCCTGTCCCACTAATGGGTGCGCTTGTCTCCTGGAGACTTACACAATGTCTAGTACAACATCAGGAATGTGAGGTGGACTGATGCTCCCCTATCAAATCTTACACGGGGCAGCCCTATCCATAGAGGCTTTGCATTGATGAGACCCAGTATTCTGTCCTCAGAAATATACTGGGAGCCTGAGTGTTTATGTTGGACTCACAGGGGAGTCATTGGCCACTTCCTGAAGACCTAATTGATGCTGGGCCCCATTAAGGCCTAAGTGCCAGAATCTTTGGGATTGGGACATTACAGATGATAGTGCAAGAAACTATAATGGAGATTCCAATGGGAAGGCAAAGCTGAGAATGACATTTTTCAACATTGCTTGTCAAAATTTCATGTATACACAAATCACTTGGGGTTCTCATTAAAAAGAGAGTCTGGGGCCACACTCAGATATCATGACTTCCCTAAGTTTGGATGAAGGTCATTAATTGGTATTTTTAACAAGCCTTGAGGTTGCTGTCCCCAGACTTCATCTCCAGTAGCTCTAAGGTATGGAAAGCAGAAGAGCACATCTGAGTCCCTTATACCCAACCATCTTTTCTCAACACAAGTACTGCTGTTGCCAGTGGAAATTACTAATAGCTTTTGAGAAGATGTTATTCTCTGCAAATCCCCTGCAAGTTGGAAAGGGACTAGATAAGGCAGTGGCATCTGAACAAGGCTCTTTGGGGTACACATGTGTACTCCTCAATCAAAGGGATGTTTATTAAGTATCTACCACATGCTCCAAGTGTATGAGGGTGCACTGTGTCCAGGACACTGGCCTGAGATTCTTACATTGTGCAAGTTATTTTTTCCCTAGCCATCGGAATTGGGTACATATGATTTTTGCCGAAAGATTGGATTCCTGGTGAGCCTCTGGAGCAGAGAGTGATTCTCTTCTTTTGAATTATCAGTACTCTTGAAAACAATGTTGGATGTCATGGCCCAAATATAGAGAGCAGATGGGACACAGAAAGAAAGGGAGGAGTAGAGCCTCTGAGGAAAATTTGTTGAGTATCATTTGCATTTATGTATTTGGTTAATTACCATGTGTTGAAAATCAAAGGACACCTCAGGAATGGAAGGTGGATGCTATGTGTTACCATGGAAAAACTGTTTGAACCAAAAAGATGAAAGGGACTCACCAAATGCTAAGTGCTTTGCAATTCTTTCCATGAGTCTGAGCCTCAGGAAAGTGTAACTATCAGTGGACTATCCAGGAAGCTGAGCTTCTAGGAACTCTGTTCTCTGAGCTGTTCTGAGAAGGGAGGATCAAGGACTGGCAGCGGGAGTTAATTTCGTGGTGACCACGTTATTTACGACAGATTCTCTGTCATGATGACAGATACAATTTATGACCATGCTCTGTCGGTCTCCACAGGCACCATGGAGACAGAAGGAGTATTTAAGATGTAAATTCTGGGACAGCTTAGCTGTGCCCACAATGTTAGCCCCGAAGTATGAAACAGGAATCCCCGAACGTCATAGGGTCTGCTGCAGTAGTGGGACTGATGGGAGCTTGAGCGTTTATATTACACAGAGTGATCCTGGATGGCCGGTCCCTGCTCCCCATCTGCTCAGGGTCACCTGCATTGTGGGAGGTGCCAAGTTTGAAGGGTTTGCCTGCATTCTCTTTGGGCACATGTGTGAAGTTTGATAATACCAAAGGGAGAAATGAGAGAAGGCATAAGAACTCGGTGGGATAACATTGGTGCAAGGGAGGATTGGTCTGTCCAGAGACTCTATCCTTTCTCGTTTGAAATGTAAACTCAGGTGTGTGGGCTTGGTTGAGAAGGGATTCAGGGCTCGTCCTCTGGAGACCTGGGCTGGTGAAGGGATAAGCACATGACTGCAGGTTTTGGCCACAGAAGGCCAATGTGGGCCACAAGTCCTCTCTGCACATGTGCAGCACGTGGCCAGAAATTCTACCTATGCAGGCGCTGTTGGTAGCCATTACCAACAATGGAATCTGGGAAAGTGAGGGCCATCTCACATCAGTGTCTCATGGGCATGAGCAAATGTGGGCTGAGAGAGGCAGGGAAAGGTGTCCTACTGAGTTTTATGCCCATGTTAAGAGTGGGCAAGGTGTTTAGTCCATGTGAGAAAGGTGCTCCAAATGAAAGGTGCTACTATATAATATAAAAAGATGAACTGATATATGTTAAAATGTTCAAGACTTAACCTGATCAGTCTTTTATTTCTTCAAATGGTTAAGTATGTTCCTACCATAGGAGATGGTGGTAAGGTTTTTATAGAGATGATGTGGAAGCAATGGAAGGACAGTGCTCGACTGGATAAACCTTCCGTAGAGGTGCTTATTTGGGGGATGCAATTGTAAGCAAAGAAACTGCCCCAAAATTAATATCAGAAACCTTACAGAGGGGTATTATGGCTGAAAGGACAAATAACTTCTTTGGAGATTAAAATACCAGATAGGAATGTATATTAAAAAGCATAGGGAAAAATGCAGTGTATACTAGCAAAAGGTTAGAAAACTGGTTACTGTACATTAGCCTGTACATGTTGGTTTTGACAAACTATAGGCTCCTGGTTACAGGAAAGAACCATGATTTTCATCAAAATAGTGTTCTCCCACACACATCGAAATCTGAAAACAAGAGGTCTTTCTGAAATTGTTATTTAGCATTCCCCTCCAATTACAGAAATAGGTTTTTGAATATCAGCTAGTCATTTAGAGAACCCTTAAGATACAGATGTTCATAAACCTTACACATGCTCTAATTGAGGAACTTACAGATACACCAACATTTATGGGAAAAGGTGTTGGTTTGGAACGTGAAAAGTACTACATGAGTTACAGAAACACCCTATTCCTGTCCTTCTAAAACCAACCTGGAGGAAAAACCTTTATGTGTTCTTCTAAAGACCATATAGCGAAAAACCCTCCACAAATGGCCCCCTATTTCATAATGACCTTTGCTGTGTCCTATTAGTGACCTTGGCTTAGTCTATTTGTCGGATGTAATCATAGCTACCTGGCTTTCCTTTGGTTTCTGTTTGCATGGAATACCTTTTTCCACATCAGCACTTTCCGTCTGACTGTGTTCCTAAAGCTGAAGTGAGTCTTTCTCTTTTTTCTTTTTTCATGGTTTTTTTTTAAATTATTCTATTTTTGAGAGAGAGAGACAGCATGAACAGGGGAGGGACAGAGAGAGAGGGAGACACAGAATCCAAAGACAGGCTCCAGGCTCTGAGCTAACTGTCAGCACAGAACCCAATGCAGGGCTTGAACCCACAAACTATGAGATCATGACCAGAGCCAAAGTCAGAATGTTAACCGAGTGAGACATTCAGGTGCCCCTGAAGTAAGTCTCTTGAAGGCACCTTATAGGTGTGTCTTGCCATTTCTTTCCATTCGACTGATCTATATCACTTGATTGAAGAATTTATCCATTTATAGTTATTTTATTTACTTATTCATTTTAAATTCAAGTTAGGTAACATAAAGTGTACTATTGGTTTCAGGAGTAGTGCACAGAGATTCATATGACACCCGGTGTTCATCTCCAGAAATGCCTTTTCCAATGCCCATCACTCATTTAACTTATCACCCCACCCACCTCTGCTCCAGCACCCCTCAGTTCTCTATATTTAAGAGTCTCTTGTAGTTTGTCTTTTTGTCTATTTTTATCTACTTTTACCTTTCCTTCACCTGTTTCATCTGTTGTGTTTCTCAAATTCTACATAATGAGTGAAATCATATGATACCTGTCTTTCTCTGACTGACTCACTTCACTTAGCCAAATACCCTCCAGTTCCATCCAGTTCCTTCCACACTGTTGCAAGATTTCATTCTTTTTATTGTAACAGTCCAGTGTGTGTGTGTGTGTGTGTGTGTGTGTGTGTGTGTATGTGTGTGTGTTTGTGTGTGTATACACAGTATATATTGTCATATATATGACCGCATATATGACATCTCCTTTATTCATTAGTTGATAGACATTTGAACTCTTCCAATAATTTGGCTATTGTTGATAGCACTGCTGTAAATATTGCGGTGAATGCACTCCTTTAAATCAGCATTTTTGTATCCCTTGGATAAGTAAATTGTAGTGTTAATTCTGCATTATAGGGTAATTCTATTTTCAAATGTTTGAGGAATCTACATACTGTTTTCCAAAGCATTTGCACCAGTTTGCTTTCCCCTCAACAGTGCAAAAGGGTTCGCCTTTCTCTGCATCCTTGCCAAAATCTGTTTCTTGAATTGTTCATTTTAGCCATTCCTTTTCTTTTTGTCTTTAAGTTTATTTATATGGAGAGAGAGAGAGAAGAGACAGCATGAGGGAGGGAAGGACAGACAGAGAGAGAGAGAGAGAGAGTATCCCCAGCAGATTCCACACTGTAGAGCAGAGCCTGACATGGGGCTTGAACCCATGAACTGTGAGATCATAATCTGAGCTGAAAAGAAGAGTTAGAAGCTCAACAGACTGAGCCACCCAGGTGCCTGTAATTTATCCATTCTGACATATGTGAGATGAAATCTCATTGTGGTTTTGATTTGTATTCTCCCGATGATGAGTGATGTTGAGTGCATTTTCAGGGGTCTGTTAGCCATCTGGATGTCTTCTTTGGAAAAGTGTGTTTTCCTTTCTTGTGCCCACTTCTTCACTGGATTATTTGGTTTTTCAGTGTTCGTTTTGGTAACCTCTTTCTAGATTTGGATACTAACCCTTATCTGATATGTCAATTGCAAATATCCTCTCCATTCTATCTTTTGCCTTTTAGTATTGTTGTTTATTTCCTTCTCCTTCCCTGTGCAGAAGGATTTTTTTTTTTTTTTGGTATGAGGTGCCAATAGCTCATTTTCATTTTTATTCCCCTTGCCTGGAAACATGTCAAGTAAGATTTGGCTGTGGCCTAGGTCAGAGAGGTTTCCTGAATATTTCTCCTATAGGATTTTGGTGATTTCTTGTCTCATATTTAGGTCTTCTATTCATTTTGAATGTATTGTTGTGTATGGTATAAGAATCTTGCCCAGTTTCATTCTTCTGCATGTCACTGTCCAGTTCCCCCAGCAGCATTTGGTGAAGAGATTGTCTTTTTTTCATTGGATACTCTTTCCTGTTTTGTCTCAGATGAGTTGGCTATATATTTGTGGGTCTGTTTCTGCATTCTCCCTTCTTTTCCATGAATCGATGTGTCTGTTTTTGTGCTGGTATCATACTGTCTTGAAGATTATAGCTTTGTAATACAGTATAAAGTCCAGAATTGTGATGCCTCTCCCCAGGGTTTCCTTTTAGCACGTCATTTTGACTATTCAAGTCTTTTGTGGTTCCATACACATATTAGGATTGTTCTAGCTCTTTGAATAATGCTTGTGTTCTTTTGCATTTTCATTTTTTTATTTTTATAGTTTTTATTTATTTTTGAGAGACAGAGACAGTGCGGACAGGGAGGGTCAGAGAGAGTGGGAGATACAGAATCTGAAGTAAGCTCCAGGCTCTGAGCTAGCTGTCAGCACAGAGCCTGACGCGGGGCTTGAACCCATGAACCCTGAGATCATGACCTGAGGCGAAGCCGGCTGCTCAACAGACTGAGCCATCCAGGTGCCCCATTGCTTGTGTTCTTTTGATAGAGATGGCCTTGAATGTGTAGATTGCATTGGGTAGTATTGACATCCTAACAATATTCGTTCTTCTAATCCATGAGCATGAAATGTTTTTCCATTTCTTTATGTCCCCTTGATTTCCTCTCATAAGTTCTCTCTAGTTTTTGCTTACAGATTTTTTTATATCTTTGGTTAGGTTGATTCCTAGGTATCTTTGTGCTTTGGATGTAATTATAAATTAGATTAACTCCTTGATATTTCTCCTGCTTGATTATAAATGTGTAGAAATGGAACTGATTTCTGTATACTGATATTATATCCAATGACTATGCTGAATTCACATATCAGCTCTAGCACTTTTTTTGTGGAGTGTTTCAGTCTTCTATGTAGAGAGATTATCCTGTCATCTACAGAGAGTGAAACTCTGACATCTTCCTTGCCAAATTGGAAGTCTTATTTGTTTCCTTCTGATCGCTGAGCCTAGGACTTTGAGTATTATGTTACACAACAGTGGTGAGAGTGGACATCTGTGTCATGGCCCTGATCTTAGAGTAAAAGCTCTCTGTTTTTCTGCATGGAAGATGGTATTAACTATGGAGCTTTTCCTCTATCAAAAGGATCATATGGTACTTAGCCTTTATTTATTAACATCAGTATAGTTTATCACATTGATGTCCATATAGTGAACCATGTCTGCATCCCAGAAATAAATCCCACTTGATCATGGTGAATCATTATTTCTTCTTAAATGTTTGTTATTTATTTTCAGAGAGACAGAGACACACAGAAAGATGGATCTAGCAGGGGACGGGCAGAGAAAGAGGGAGAGGAAATCCAAAATAGGGTCCATAGTCTCACTGTAGACTCAACATGGGGTTGGGACTCATGAATTATGAGATCTTGATCTGAGCCACAATGAAGGGTCAGACACCCAAGTAACTGAGCGACCCAGGTGCCCCCAAATAATTTTTTTGATGTACTGTGGCACTCCTTTTGCTAGTATCTTGTTGAATATTTCTTAATCCAGGTTCCTCAAGAATATTGACCTCCTTTTTAGATAGGTCTTGGTCTGACTTTATTTTCACGGTAATGCTATCTTCATAGAATGTGTTTGAAAACTCTCCTTCCTTTTCTGTTGGAACACATTGAGGAAAATTGGTATTAACTCTCTTTTAAGTGTCTGTTAGAAATCCCCTGTGAAGCCATCTGGCCCAGGACTCTTATTTGTAGTGGAATGTTTAAAACCAATTCAATTTCTTGGCTGGTAACAGCCCTGTTAAAAATGACTCTTTCTTCCTGTTTGAATTTTCAGTTTGTTTAGGGGAATTTTTCCGTTTCTTCCTCATTGTTTTTGTTGCATATAATTCTCACAGCATTCTCTTATACTTGTTTCTACTTCTGTGGTGTTTGTTGTGATCTCACCTCTTTCGTTCATGATTCCATCTATTTAGGTCCTCTTGGTTTTCTTTTTGAGAAGACTGGCTAGGGTTTTTTTTTTTTTAATAGTTTATTGTCAAATTGGTTTCCATATAACACCCAGTGCTTCTCCCCTCAAGTGCCCCCCACCATGACCATCACCCCCTTTCTCCCCCTCTCCCTTCAGCCCATGGTTCGTTTTCAGTATTCAGTAGTCTCCCCTGATCTGTGTCCCTCACTCTCCCTCGCTCTCTTTCCCCCTTCCTCTCCCCATGGTCCCCTGCCAGGTCTCTCCTGTTAGACCTATGAATGCAAACACATGGTATCTATCTTTCTCTGCCTGACTTATTTTGCTTAGCATGACACCCTCGAGGTCTATCAACTTTGCTACAAATGGCCATATTTCATTCTTCCTCATTGCCATATAGTACTCCATTGTAAATATATACCACATCTTCTTGATCCATTCATCAGTTGATGGAAATTTAGTCTCTTTCCCTGATTTGCCTATTGTAGAAAGTGCTGTCTAGGATTTTATCAATTTTGTGTATTTTTCAAAAAAAAAAAACCTGTTCTCAGTTTCATTGATCTACTCTATTGTTTACCTAGGATTCTGTATTATTTAATGCTTTCTAATCTTCATTACTTCTTTTCTTATGCTGGCTTTAAGCTTTATTTGCTGCTGCTTTTCTATCTCCTTTAGGTATAACATTAGGCTGTGTATTTGGAATTTTTTTTGCCTTTTGAGATAGGCCCAAACTGCAAAGCATTTTCCTCTCAAGATTGCATGTGCTTCAT